>JAHHUM010001763.1:0-202500 GCA_036173005.1 Crenichthys baileyi | reverse complement strand
GGAAAAAACTAAAACACAACTAAGATGCAAATATCTGCTTTGCAATCGCAGCAAAAGACAACAGGAGCTAAGAAACAATCTTTCGTATTTACTTTAGCACTGATGCTCTATGTTACTGTAAACCTTGAGCTTTTGAAGCTCTTCGTGCTTAAAAAAATGAAACACGTTACACAGGCGCTGCTAGATGATGATACCGTCATTCGTAAACAAGCTGCCCAAAGGTTTTAGTTGGCAGCACCGTGATGAAAAAGAAATGTGAGACACGGTGTCCGGTTCAGCCAACAACAAAATAACAACTTAAATGACATCACAACATGAAACACTGAGTCACGGCCGGATGGCTTTTATTATCTATTAGACTAGTTTTCTTTAACATTTATTTGCCATTTGAAAACGTAGGAATTATGACTGGGCTTTTTTTTAATGAGAATCTTGCCAGGAAACGGAAACAAATGATATAAATCAAAGTGGAACGAATGTGGTTATCTAATGTGTTGAGGTTGAATACTTTCATGCAGATCTACAAAACCTATGACCGGAAATTTGTATTCTCTTGAGAAAAAGAAAGAAACCACCCATCTCCATTTAGAAATGGATATTTGTTCTGTGCAGAAAGATTTGTGTCTCAGGACTGGAAACCTTCCTGTACACAACTGAAATTCATTTAAGTATGTAAGTTTTATTTTAAAGGAAATCTTACTATCCACCATTTATGTTTTGAACTTCTACTTTTCACACAAAGCAACCCCCATCTTACCCCTTTTTAATCAGAAAGACACTTCCAGCATGCACAACAAATCAAGTTTTAGTGCTGTTAATCGTTTAAAATAAGAGCATATGGTTCAATCAAACTACATTACTGCAGCTTTGTACAATATCATTTGTCTACATCCCCATCTGTTATCTGCTTTCTGGGTAAACAAGTAAGACCATGACTTAGATTCCAATATTTAACAAAAACTAACAACTATGTGGCAGCAGTGTCATCTGTGGCAGGAAATGAAAGCTACCATTTTCTTAGTTAAGGCTTGTAGCCATATGCTGGGAAAATGATTAACAACCGATCAAGCTCTAATGCCTTGGATGGATAAAAAGGATCGTTTTAGGAGATCAGATAGCTGATAGAAACTGATTTCGGGTTTTGAGCTTTAGTCTGAAGCAGAAAAACCAGTCATTCATCAAAGCAATAGAACAACTTATAGTGTTCACTAAACTTTTAAAAGTCTGTTAGTTTCAAGTTCTACAATGCATCACAATGTACACTTTAATATATTGTGTTACAGTTGTAGGATATGGGATTATATTTGTAGGATACCTATATTATCTTGAAATAAAAACTGCATTAGTCATTTCACCAGTTTGGAGAAACCTTTGATTATGAGGATCTTATTCGGATGTTTCTTTCATGTTTGTACAGAAATAAACTGGATTTTGCCAATAGCCTGAATTAAAGTAGGGTCATGTAATCAGGGATATCAGGTCACACTGTCATCACACTGTTTCTACGGTTTTAGTGAAATGTCAGAGAAGGTGACTGTAGTTTTCTCCTGCTTTATGAAGCATTGGCTAATACCCCTCCCCAACCTGTTGCTGTGCACTGCCAGTCAGCTGGCTGAAATAAGGCTGCTACACTGTTTCCATACTAACAAAAAAGATGGCTGTTTGGAAATATTTTTGGCTGCGACAAACACGGACAGTCATGGTGTGCAAACTACAGAAGCTTTAAAGTATTAAGACAAAACTCCAGTTGGCAAATTCAGTCAGTTACAATATAAAGATCAAAACAACAAAATGGTATAATAAGCTATTTGGTATAATAACCTATATTGTTTTTATGCTATTTTTTCTTAAGTCTACTTATCACAATCGAAATATCAATAAATAAATATTGTAAATGATGTCACGTATGGAATAATTGTGTAATATTATGAAGCACCAGTATAACTGATTGACGCTTTCTGTTTAAAATAAAAACAATAAAATCACGTTATAAATTTTTGCTTTTATTGATTTGATTTTTTATAAATAACATGTGGCCAATCTGAAACCGACAGAAAGCCAGACGAAGTTAGGCTCATGTTGACAGGGACAACAGCTTTCAAAAGCCAAGAATGATTTCAAAATTAAAATATGCAAAATATAATCAAACAAACAATGTGCCTGCCATACTGTTCAACATCATATCTATATTCCGAAGAATATATTATATATCTATATTTCTTGGCTATATGAAGGAGATCCAGCTGCTAAGAGTGAATAAGTCAGTTATAACACCTTATGTGCAAGAAGGCTGTTTCAATCCTCTGCTGTGGTTGTAAGAACAAAACAATAACATTAACACTCGGCACATTATGTTCGCCAACAAAACAATTTACAAATCATGAAATAAAAACTAGGGGATTAGATTACATTTTTATCAGTTTGATGACTACAGAAATCAGATCTAATAAGTGGTGCACATGTTAAATTTAATAAAGTGTTTTTTATATATATTTTAATTAGCCTTTAAGCTAGCTAAAGAGCAGACGTTCCAATTGGCGCACTGTTAGCATTTTAAAGCCCCCGGCGGGGGTTATTTAAATTCTTAACCAAACGCCACTACACCTTTCTCTTAAATTACGACTAAATAATAAGAGATTTTAATAAGAAGCAGGGTTCTGGATGGTTAATCATTTCAGAGTGGACGGGCATCATCACCTCATCTCAGTGAGAAAAAGAGGAGGCTGCAGACACACGGTGCGAACCAACGGGCAGAGAGGAAGAAAAAGCAGGACTCACCATCTGCGCTTCTTGTCTGCGGTACACCGGCTACGAGTAAAATCTGCTGGCTCAGAAGCTAGACTCTAAATGTTGGCTCTGTTTTCTTCTTTTTGCCTGAGAGGCTTTAAAATGGAAGCTTAGCCTGGTTGCCGGTGAGTTTCTACCCTCTGCTCCGCTCCTCGTCTCGGTTTTCAATACAACTGTTTTCTTCCTCGGCAGGATGTCGCACGCTATTGGCTCGCATCTGTCCCGGACGCGTTCAGGTTATGTCGGACAAAATAAAACTGCGTTAGGAATACGATGCTGTGGCGATAGATACCAGTTTTGTTGTTGTTTTTTTTTTTTTTTACAATATATCAGTTAACTTTAGAGGATTGATTCAAGAAGATTGTACATTTTGTGCACAAGGGGAAAACATTTGTTTGAACTTTAAACGTGTTTTTATGCGCGTCATTGTAGATGTACTTTTAGTGATGGTTATATTATGCCCGACTATGTAAGATGCTTGTAAACATGTCATGAGTCATTTTGATATGTTTCCTTAAGTCAGACGTTTTCCAAAAAGTGCAATTCTCCCTGATTATTCTGTGCAAGAGAACTTTACATTTTAGGGGGATTTTTGCACAGTCTTCATCTTGAGTCATGTCTGGTGTGGTAGACCCTGGCTTCTATTGCTACTGTGCTGAAGGCCTGTTCTGATGCCATGATTAGGATAGTCTAGCCCAGTCTAGCCATTGATAGGACTTCTCTGTATCAGCTACATCATCCTCTTGCAAGAAATTCATGATGGTTAGGACCCAGAGGTCATAGGTTCAAACTCTGCTTAAAGCAACCTCCAGTGACCTCGGGGGCTACTGCAGTATATATATACAGATATATGTTTTTGTTTTTTAATTTAATTACTGACAAGAAACCCTTACTTTTTGATGAGATTTCAATGTATTAATATACACATCTATATAGCAGCAATCCACAAAAAAACATCACCTCAAAGCAGTTGACAAGACAAACAAGTGCACTTTCTAACTATATTATCAGGTGACACTAATACCATTCAATCATGGGAGGGATTGAAATTCAATTGCATACATTCTAATTTGTTCCTGGCTACTTATGATACAATGCAGGCTAACCAATTGTTTGTCATTGATTTTGCAGAAATCCCTTCCTGAGCAAGCATGTGGCAACAGTGGAAAGAAATTGCTCCCTTTAATATAGGAAAAAACCTCAAGCTGGACCCATCTTAAAAGGAGCATGTATCTGGGGACTGAGACAGACACACTCAGAAAAAAATGTTACTCTGTTAATGACTTTGTCTAAGAAAGCACAGGTAAACATTTCAATGAGTGTGTCTGACTACCATATTATCATCCTCAAATGTAATGATCAGGTCATGACTTTGGATGAACAGTAACCTACAAGATTAAGAAAGAAGCTGCACAAAGCAACTGGGAGAGAAGATGCCAAAGCTTTTAATCAAACATGTTTTTTTATTGTTTGTGATATACACTATGCCACGGAAATGCACTCCACTAAAACATGAATACAATACACCAAAAGAGCCACACATAGCTGCTTTGACATGTTCATTTACCTGTGAACTATGACTTTAAAAATTAAATGTTTTGTAGTACACAAAATGAAAATATACAAAGCATGAGCTTTGTAAGCACAAAAGTGTGTGAGAACGCATCTTAAACTGCATTAATTTTTTACTGACATTAGAATTCACAGCTCTTTAGCTCGACTTGACTAACAGTAACATCATTTTGGATGGTATCTACAGTTTGTGTTTATGAGTTGTCGGTGCTGAATAAATTTTGTTGAGTTCTAACCAACTTTTCTGACCATTTAAATCAAAACCCCTCCAAAAAAATCGCCTTGTTTCAGCATCTGTTACACTCTGCTGCCAGCCTAAACAGACCAACCCTTTATAGAGCTGCTGGGTGCCTGAACATATGTGGCAGAGATGTGTTAACTTATTTCTCTTTAGTTGTCCCATCGGCTCTTTCTGCGCTTTGGTGGGTCGGGAACAGCGAAGCTGTCATCTCCTCTCTCCCTCCCTTCCCCACTT
Organism: Crenichthys baileyi; assembly: GCA_036173005.1. Classification (NCBI taxonomy): domain Eukaryota; kingdom Metazoa; phylum Chordata; class Actinopteri; order Cyprinodontiformes; family Goodeidae; genus Crenichthys; species Crenichthys baileyi. The sequence goes on along the minus strand of JAHHUM010001763.1, from coordinate 197,666 downwards.
CCCCTGTCTCCCCCATCCCTATCACTCCTCCGGTCATCTCTGTCCCTCCTACTTCCATCACCATTTCGGCTGTCACTGTGGCGACTGCTGTGGCGATCCCTGTCGCCATGGCGGTCACGATCTCTGTCTCCGTGTCGATCTCGGTCTCCATAGCGATCCTCACCACTATGCCGATCACTCCTATCACTATAGCGGTGGTGGCTGTCTCCAGGGCGTCCCTGGGACTCTCCATGTCGCGGGCTCTCTCTGTGTGTGGGAGGTGCAGGTGAAGGGTTACTGTATTGTGAACTGGTTTGAGTGGTGGGCACTGAGCTCAGGGAGCCAGCACTGGTGAAACCAGACATTGATAAAGCAGCAATGTTGGGTCGCTCAGAGCCATTGGCAGCCTCTGTTGGCACAGAGTTCAGGCTACCGGCACTCGTCCAGCAGGAGGAGCTGCTAGACTTGGTGCTGAGCTTGGGAGGGCCGCTGGTTGCAGCCACAAAGTGGCTCTTATACTGGGCCTAAAACAAAAGCAGACATCGAAATAAGTGACTCGCTGTGTGAAGTAGAATAAGACACAACAAAACTTTAGTAAAACCATTGTCGCCTTAAAAAGATCACACATCTGCAGAATAATGATGAGGCTGATCACTGATTATTTGTGTATTCTGTAAGACTCACCTTTTTTTGAGAAAATTAATCATGGTGTCAATATTTCAAAATTTCCAAAGAAAATCAAGAGTATAAAAAGCAATTGTTAGAAAAAAAATCATTGACAAGACCCTTTATATAACTATCAATAACTTACTTTACAACAAAGCATTAAATTAATCCAAAAGTATAAAATTCAAACAAGACGAAAAATAATCACACCTACAGTGTGTACGCACTTACACCACACTTAACGGCACCTGTGGTGAAAATGTGTAAAAAGCCTTAAATTTAAATAATCTTTTATTGGAAGGACAATCTCAGGCAGAATACCTTTGAAAAATCGAATTTTTGAGTGCATGTATTCAGTGGAGGAACAAATTCCCAAGTTAACAAATTAGCACCACTGCTCTGAATACTTTTAAACCTTTTTCTCTGTAGGACTGTGCTTAGTCTTCTGCTATAAAATATCTCTACGTTTTGTTCATTGTGGCAGGACTGGCTTTTCCTTGGTGTGCTTCCCCGCAAAACAAAGTTGAGTTGTAGATATCTTAACTGTTATTATAGAAACGTGTTGGCCATCACAACAGTGTGGGTTGGGAATTTCTCATTTTACCCGTCTTACTTTCCGGCTCACTCTACCTGGTAGCAACATGAACCAGCATCCTAATCCAGTCTTGTTTGTCACAGTTAGTTTTAAACTTCCTAATTATGACTCTGACTGTATATATAGGCAAGTTTAGGCAAACAGATATTTTCTTGCAGCCATTTTGCAAACTTATGAACCTCAACATGCATCTGCCTCAATATATTACATGTTCTCTTGTCTTTCCCATTTTGAAGAGTAGCTGAGAGAAACTGGCCAGTATCTCAAAATAAATATACCTCAGCGAACATGAACCCAGGCTTAGTAATTAAAGGTTCCTAGGAAGTCCGCCCAATTAAATGAGTAGTAAATATGAGTACCACCAGCACCTGGAAGGCTTGTTTCAGTGCAGACATACGATCTCCCATTGCTCCAGTTGTTGGTTTGCTATACCCCTCAAAGCTGCTCGAGGAAGACAAGCTACTGCTACGTTCCTGCAAACAAAAAAACAAAAAAAGTTTTAAAGATTGAACCCAATTTCTTCATAACAGATTTCAAAGGCGTTGTCAAATATATACTGTGTGTTTGACATTTTTTGGCATTATTTTATAGTCATGAAAAGCATATTCACTTTATGTTAATGAGTAACTTACAGAGCTGTCAGCCCCCAGTCCTGGTCTCTCTTTGTAACCAAGACCACCTCCACCAATGTTGAGCTTCTTTCCTCTGCCACCCTTAAAACGGGATTTCCTGAACCAGGGATTCTGGGGGACAAAAATTAAAGTACACAAATATTCCAAAATTGTCAAAATGATGAAAAATCCTATTCAGATTTAGCAAAATGTTTTACTGAATCTTTCTCATGTTTATCCCACCTGCATGGCTAAATCCATGAGCTCTTTAGGAACAGCCTGATTTGCTCCCTCCAGGTTCCGCACCAGGTCGCCAGCAAACGAGGTGTCTTTGCTGGTGAGGAGGGTGTAGGCCACACCTTTCTCCCCAGCGCGACCTGTTCGACCTATTCTGTGAGTGTGCGTGTCGATGTCGCGTGCCACATCATAGTTCACTACTGTGCGGATTGACGGGATGTCCAGGCCGCGGGCTGTGAAGGGGAAGGTATGAGAGGTGGTAAACATTATTATTTTTTCTTACATTTTAAATAGACACTAAATTGTTTTACTCAGCCCACAACATTCAAAGGACTAAACAGTTTATCAAAAATGTTCAAAGGTGTCAAGATGTAAAAGTAGTGGGGGTAAACACCAGCTACGTCAGTGGCAACCAGAACAGGCAAGTTCTTCTTCTTGAAGTCACTGATGACTTTGTTCCTCTCGCTCTGGTCCATATCTCCATGTAGGAGACCGAGGCTGTAGCCCTCTTGAGTTAGGTTGGCGGCCAGTTCCTCAGAGTTAGCCTTCTTGGTGACAAAAATGAGGACAGAACCGGTGGAGGTGAACTCGACCAGCCTTCGGGTCAGCCAGTTCCATTTGTCTGATCCGCTGAGCAGCAGCTCCACCTCCTGAGTCACATCTTCATTGGCCTTTTAGGAGCAGACATTGACAATTAATAAAATCTGGAGCTGAATGCTCTGACAAGTAGCAATAGTTTTCCATAAGTAGTGTAAAGTAAATATCTGTAACCTTGTCGTGTTTATAAATACAACATTAAATGAGTACTAAAATGTCTTTTAAAGTTATTTACAAACAAGAACCTTTCTAATTATTAAATTACCTCTCCGATGTCGCCCTGCACAACCCGAATAGGATCAACCAAAATGTCCCTTGCCAACCTCTCGATCTTTTTACGAAAAGTGGCGCTGAAGAGAAGAGCTGCAAAGGAAATTGTATTAGGAGTTAAAAAAATGCTCTATTGCAGATAGAAATCAGAATAATTAAAATACATACAAGAAAATGACTTACTCTGCCTGTCTGGGCGAACATGGCTTGCAATTGATCTCACTTGATATTCTAAAAATGGAGGAATAATTATTTATTTACATCCTAAAAAAATGGAACAATATAAAAAGAACGGAAGTAAGAAGTAATAATGCCAGCTTACCAAAGCCCATATCAAACATGCGATCGGCCTCATCAAACACCAAGTATGTCACTCTCTGCAAGGATGTAGCCTTCTTTTTAACATGGTCAATCAGACGGCCCTGCATGAACACATTTAAATGGGTAAGGCTCTCATTTATGCATGTCAGCATCAAGCACTTTGTTCACAGCCACAAGAAAACAGGTTAAGTTTCTTACTGGTGTGCACACTACAATCTCTGCTCCCTCCTGCAGAGCCTTGGCCTGCTCCCACATACTGCCTCCTCCGTAAACAGCCACAGAACGCAGCGAGTAGGCTTTCCCAAAGCGCTTACATTCTGCATGGATCTGCAGAATATAAATAATATTCACACACATTTCAGAGAAGCAGAACTGTCAACAACTTATTTATACTTGGGCAAAACACTATTCAGATCTCCAAATCTTTACCTGCTGGCAAAGCTCCCGAGTGGGACACACAATGATCGCAATAGGTCCCTCTCCAGGCTCCAGCTCCTTTTGGTCCATGATATGAACCAGAATCGGCCAGATAAAAGCTGCAGTTTTACCACTTCCGGTTTTTGCGATGCCAATCATGTCACGTCCAGAAAGAGCAATGGGGACACCCTATAATAAAGATTGGGACAAATAATACTCTTGTACCAATTTTATTTTAAACTTTATAATTGGCAAATATAGATGTTTATTTTCACTGTACCTGACATTGAATCGGTGTGGGCTGAGTGTACTCAGACTTTCGAATCTGGTGCATCAGCTGCTCATCGAAGCCAAAGTGGGCAAAGCTGGTGCAAGGTTTTGGAGGGGCAGCACCAGAAACCTGAGAATAGAAAAGGAGAAACAAAATTAAAACAACTCTATTTGCATGATGAAGACAAAATAGTTAAATTATAGCAATGAATTGCATTTTTATTAAAGGTTCTTTATGAATGTGAATCAAAGGGATAACTGACTTACTCGCAAGTTCAGTTTCTGCCTCAACTCCAACATCTGACTACCAGTGAGACTGCTTAGTTCTTCGTGTTCATTGTAAAAGTTTTTTTCAAAGGGTGGGTAGTCAATCTATGAGACAGAGGACCAAAAAAGTTTCATCACAGATCACAAGAAAAATGGTTTATATTGTGAAGATTGCATAAAGAACAACACTCTTAAAGCTAGTCTTAATGAGAACTGTCAACTGTACCTCTGAGTGATCAATAGGTGGCAGCGGCATGATTATTTTTTTGGTTGTAGAAGGAATTGGGTTTCCATCACTGTCATAATCAACGTTTTCCTCCTCTTCCTCTTGGGTTAGCCCGGCTGTAGGATTCTCTGCCATGTAGCGGAAATAGGCTTCCTGCAGAGAATACAGCATTTTATTTAAAGAACAAATATGGTTTAGTGCTTTTCATGTCTCCAAAACCGAGCAACTAAAAAGACATACAAGAATTACATCCCTTGCTAGATTTAAGAAAAAAAAAAAAAAACATTATTAAATCAGGGCATAACAATGATCCTAATTGCAACCTGCAAAGTCAGAGACAGGCGACGCAGGGAACTCTAACAGATCAGAGACGGTACAGGAAGCATGTTTCTGATCTGTAGTGGATTTAAAAGCTTTGGAGAGCTCACTCACTTGCTCATCTTCTTCCTCGATGTCATCACGAATACCCCTGTAAAAAACAAGCGGAGAAAAAAAAACTTCCCTGCAACTCGTTCATACACCAAATGCAGCCCACATCCCAAAATGACTCAGGGTCAGTCTGACTAGCTCATCTTATTTGTTTCATCAATTTTTGTGGCAGTTAGTGGAACAACTTAAAGCCACAAAAATATCACCCAACTTGAGGAAAATGGGAAAGAAACAGACTCAAGCAGAGGCCTAACAGAATTAGTATAAAATGACAGGACTTTCTTCCTTTAAAGCATGGTTTAATGTAGAGTCTTACTTGGATGATTTTTTCTCCTTCTCCTTTTCTTCTAGTTTCCTCATGTCTTTAGCTGCTTGGTTCTAAAAAAGGAAACAAAATAATAAAACATTACAATATTACCTGTCAATGTTTAAAGATGGCTTTAACTTCATTGTTGAAGTTCATTGTTGAGACTATGTGAGGCAACATTGCATCCACAACTTCACCCTCCCAGCCTTTGGAGGCATCGAGAGTTTTATGCTTCAGCTTCAATGATAATCTACTTGATGAAACTTTTCGAACCTCAACTTCTGCCATAAAAGCATCCAAAGGGTCATCTTCGCTATCTGAGCCGCCACCGGCACCTGACTGCATCTGCTGCCGTGTTGGTGAGTTCTCAGCAGGAATGTAGGGCAGATCTGCATTGCTGCTGGACTCTTCTTCATCATCTTCAAAATACCTAAATAAAAAAAACAACCATAGCATTTCAAACTTACACAATTTGTGTTTACATTTTATTCAAATATTAGCAGTTGACCTAATGTTTTGTACATCTGCTCCTTCACTGAAGGTAACTTTAACTTACGCATTTTCCTCATCAAAATTAGCTTTTTTGGACCCTATTTTATAGAAAGATGGAAGCTGTGGGCTTTTCCCATAACCCCCACTTGATCCGGAAGCTCCAAATGATGTCTGAGATTTTGGGGGAACATCAGGGTCCTCTTTCTTCCCCGCAAGTGAAAAACCCCCAAAACCAAACCCACGCTTCACCCCTGGACCCCCTTTGCTCCAGTTCATGGCTGTGCTGTAAAAAACAAAGAAAGAAACCAAGTTTGAATTGAATTAATTCCTCTGTTAGACACAGATTTGATCATCATGGCCAAATATATAGTTGGCAGTCAGAGCGCGAATGCAGGGAACCTCAAAGATTTTAGTCTCACCAAATATTACATTCCAGCAGTTCTCTGTGATTACATTGTTGTACATATTGACATAAGAATTACAACTGAAATCCGAGACATTATCTGGCTTTAATTTTAGAAAAGAAAAGTTAACACAAATGTATTTTCATGGATCATCTATTCATACACAACAACATATTCAAAGACACAATCAAGTTAGCTGGCAAGTAAGTATGAGCTATATATATATATATATATATATATTATATATATATATATATATATATATATCAAACAAGTGATGTTTACACACCCCAAAGGTAAGCTTTGACATTACAGCAGTATTTATTAAAGTGAAGCTCTGACTTTAGGCGGTGATAGAGGCTGTGATGGGTTTTGAGATACTTTTTGACAGCTATTTTATCACCATCGTAATTAAAGTACATTTCGGCCAATTTATTTGACGGGTGTAAGAGCTAAAAAGGATCGAATGCATTTTTGAGCGTTTTATCCAAATGTAGCTAACGTCACTGTCACCAAAACAATAATATGTATGTGACTTTGATCGCATTGCTTGATAGATAGATAGATAGATAGATAGATAGATAGATAGATAGATATTCTGTCTGACGAAGACAAATCGCATTGCAAATGAGTAAGTATGGCTATACCTAAAGGAACAACTGTATATTATCGAAAATGTATACCTTAAACGATTAACGTTTTGTAAAAGCGATTTGGGTTACAACCCAACATGTTAGCATTAGCTCAAGGCCGCATTAGGGCCGAGGCTGATGTATGCGAAGAAAAGCTTTAGATTTTACTGAATTGTACTGCCTTCAAAAAAGTTCGATAGTTAGGGGCAATATAAAAACTAAATAACTAATAAAAGTATTGTTTTAAGAACAGATTATTATGCGTTTGTTTACCTGTTTCTGAACGTAGTAAATGTTTCTTTTAGAACCCAGTGGGCGCCTGCGTCATTTACGTTGTACGTAGATAGCGACGTTATGTCGTAGTTGGTGCGCGACGTCAGCCAGAAGAATAGAGGGAGGCTGTAGGTTGTTGTTTTAAATAAAGTTTTTTTTAAAAAGTAGAAGGGGGGGCTGCTGACAACATTTTGCAGGAGCAGATGGACCGATAAATAAGGCCACTTAGAAATACTTTATTTCTACATATATACCGCGTTGTTCTTCACAAGACTCCGGTAGGTCATTGTACACCAAATAATGCTGTTTATCTTAGTTGCAGTAAGTTAGGGCAGCTGGTGTTGCTAAATGTTGTTAGCTGATGCTAGCCCGCTCCTTTCAACATCATCTATGCAACATTAGCAAAGCTGTTTTCTTAAGGAAAAGCTGCCTTTTCTTCATAAAGTGTGGCGATTGCACTTCGTTTGCTATCACTTAACATGTATTTTTCCATATATTTTCAGGTTTGAAATATTCTAATTTAACTGAAACACAGAAAGGTAATATTGCTAGTTTAATGTATTTTGCCACAAGGGTTTAAATAGAACAGACAGGACAAATTAAGTATGTGCATGCATGTGTGCCGTGCAAAAAAATAATTTTGCTATCAGTGTGCATATTTCCCTTTAAAGTGGCGCTAATCAATACTTTAGGTTATTTTAATGACGCAGCACTCATTTTATTCCCATTCATTTTGGTTTCGGTACCAGAACATTTTAAGAGGATGTTTTTTTTATATGATTTTTGTTTCTTAAGGCAGAAGGGTTGTCACGATACTACAATTTCAAACTCTACACTGATACTAAGAAAAATACTCGATACCATTTTTTGATACTTAAAAACAAATTTTTTGAACGCACAGGGATTTTTCTAGTTACTGTAAGAGAATAAAATACTTAATATATGACAATATCTTAACTTCCTTTATTAGGGCAAACCCAATAAGTGTTGTACAATTTACCCCTTATTGAGAAATATGTGTCATTTAAGTGTCACTTACCTGTTTGGCAAAGCAAAAGATAATCAATTGTATACACAGTATAGTATGTACTTTGGATTCTGTCGTGAAGTTATTTTATCTTTAGATTGTTACTAGGAGCTTCCCTTTGCCTGTCAATTTGCTGTTGATACAAATAAATCTAGGTGATGGGTCAGACAAAGAGCGGTTCAAGAATCCTTCATGGGGAGCACTAAATCGAGGCACGTGACGTCGCCCGGTACAGCGGAGCCGGGGTCCCACCCTGGAGCCAGGCCTGGGGTTGGGACTCGTCGGAGAGCGCCTGGTGGCCGGGTTGCTCCTCGCGGGACCCAGCCGGGCCAAGCCCGAACGAGAGACGCGAGGCCATCCCCCAGTGGGCCCACCACCTGCAGGGGGAACCGTGAGGGACTGGTGCAAATAGGATTGGGTGGCGGACGAAGGTGGAGACCTCAGCGGCCCGATCCCCGGATGCTTAGGCTGGCTCTAGGGACGTGGAATGTTACCTCACTGGGGGGGAAGGAGCCTGAGCTTGTGCGGGGAGGTCGAGAGATATCGACTAGAAAAAAGTCAGGCTCGCCTCCACGCACAGCGTGGGTTCTGGAAACCATCTCCTGAGAGGGGCTGGACTCTCTTCTACTCTGGAGTGGCCCACGGGGTGAGGCGGCGGGCTGGGGTGGGTTTGCTTGTTCCCCCCAGCTCAGCCGTCTAGTGTTGGGGTTTACCCCGGTGGATGAGAGGGTCGCATCCCTCCGCCTTGGGTCGGGGATATTTCTCTGACTGTTCGTTCGGCCTACGGGCCGACGGGGAGTGCGGAGTACCAGCCTTCTTGGTGTCCCTGTCGGGGGTGCTGGATAGTGCCCCTCCCGGGGACTCCATTATTCTGCTGGGGGACTTCAACGCCCACGTGGGAAACGACAGTGACACCTGGAGAGGCGTGATCGGGAGGAATGGCCTCCCCGATCTGAATCCGAGGGGTGTTTTGTTATTGGACTTCTGTGCTAGTCACGGATTGTACATAATGAACACCATGTTCAAGCATAAGGGTGTCCATCAGTGCACTTGGCACCAGGACACCCTAGGCAGGAGGTCAATGGTCGACTTTGTTGTCGTATCATCAGACCTTCGGCCGCTTGTTTTGGAGACTCGGGTGAAGAGAGGGGCTGAGCTGTCCACCGATCACCACCTGGTGGTGAGTTGGATCCGCTGGAGGAGGAGAAAGCCGGACAGACTTGGCAGGCCCAAGCGCATAGTGAGGCTCTACTGGGAACGCCTGGCAGAGCCCTCGGCCAGGGATGTATTCAACTCCCACCTCCGGGAGAGCTTTGACCAGATTCCGGGGGATGTTGGAGACATAGAGTCCGAGTGGACCATGTTTTCCGCATCTATTGTCGATGCTGCTGCCCGTAGCTGCGGCCGTAAGGTCTGTGGTGCCTGTCGTGGCGGCAATCCCAGAACCCGGTGGTGGACACCGGCAGTAAGGGATGCTGTCAAGCTGAAGAAGGAGTCCTATCGGCTGTGGTTGGCTTGTGGAACTCCTGAGGCGGCTGACGGGTACCGTGAGGCCAAGCGTGCTGCGGCCCGGGCTGTTGCAGAGGCAAAAACTCGGGCCTGGGAGGAGTTCGGTGAGGCCATGGAGAAGGACTACCGGTCGGCCTCGAAGCGATTCTGGCAAACCGTCCGGCGCCTCAGGAGGGGGAAGCAGTGCTTCGCCAACACTGTTTATAGTGGGGGTGGGAGGCTGCTGACCTCGACTGGGGACATTATCGTGCGGTAGAAGGAGTACTTCGAGGATCTCCTCAATCCTGCCATCACGCATTCCCTGGTGGAAACAGAGGCTGGGGACTTGGGATTGGACTCTTTCATCACCCAGGTTGAAGTCACCAAGGTGGTTAAAAAGCTCCACGGTGGCAAGGCTTCGGGGGTGGAGGAGATCCCCCCTGAGTACCTCAAATCTCTGGATGTTGTGGGGCTGTCATGGTTGACACGCCTCTTCAACATTGCATGGCAGTCGGGGACAGTGCCTCTGGACTGGCAGACTGGGGTGGTGGTCCCCCTTCATAAGAAGGGTGACCGGAGGGTGTGTTCCAACTACAGGGGGATCACACTCCTCAGCCTCCCTGGTAAGCCCTACTCCAGGGTATTGGAGAGGAGAGTCCGGCCGATAGTCGAACCTCGGCTTCAGGAGGAGCAGTGTGGTTTTCGTCCCGGCCGTGGAACACTGGACCAGCTCTATACCCTCTACAGGGTACTCAAGGGCTGATGGGAGTTTGCCCAACCGGTTCACATGTGTTTTGTGGACCTGGAGAAGGCATTCGACTGTGTCCCTCATGATGCCTTGTGGGGGGTGCTCCAGGAGTATGGAATCGGGGGCCCTATATTAGGGGCCATCCGGTCCCTGTACGAGCGGAGCAGGAGTTTGGTCCGCATTGCCGGCACTAAGTCGGACCTGTTCCCGGTGCCTGTTGGACTCCGGCAGGGCTGCCCTTTGTCACCGGTCCTGTTCATAACTTTTATGGACAGGATTTCTAGACGCAGCCAAGGGCCGGAGGGGGTCTGGTTTGGGGACCAGTGGATTTCGTCTCTTCTTTTTGCAGATGACGTGGTCTTGCTGGCCCCCTCTAGCCAAGACCTACAGCATGCGCTGGGGCAGTTCGCAGCCGAGTGTAAAGTGGCTGGGATGAAGATCAGCTCCTCCAAGTCAGAGGCCATGGTACTTGACCGGAAAAGGGTGGCTTGTCCTCTTCAGGTTCGAGGGGAGTTCCTGCCTCAAGTGGGGGAGTTCAAGTATTTCGGGGTCTTGTTCACGAGTGAGGAAAGAATGGAACGGGAGATCGACAGACGGATCGGTGCGGCTGCCGCAGTAAAGGGGCGCTGTGCCGGTCCGTTGTGGTGAAGAGAGAGCTGAGCCGAAAAGCGAAGCTCTTGATTTACCGGTCGGTCTACGTTCCTACCCTCACCTATGGCCATGAACTTTGGGTCATGACCGAAAGAACGAGATCCCGGATATAAGCGGCTGAAATGAGCTTCCTCCGTAGGGTGGCCGGGCACTGCCTTAGAGATAGGGTGAGGAGCTTGGCCATTTGGGAGGGGCTCGGAGTAGAGCCGCTGCTCCTCCGCATCGAGAGGAGCCAGTTGAGGTGGCGCGGGCATCTATACCGGATGCCTCCTGGACACCTTCCTCGGGAGGTGTTCCAGGCACGTCCCACCGGGAGGAGGCCCAGGGGACGGCCCAGGACACGCTGGAGGGACTATGTCTCTCGGCTAGCCTGGGAACGCCTTGGGCTCCCCCCGGAGGAGCTGGAGGAGGTGTCTGGGGAGAGGGACGTCTGGGTGTCTCTCCTGAGTCTGCTGCCCCCGCGACCCGTTTCCGAAAAAGGGGAAGACGACGAGTACGAGTACAAATAAATCTTCCTACTGAGGAGCAAATAGATAATCATGTACATGATCATTTCAGGAGAGCAAATGCATCGCAAATGTCTCTAATTCTGGTAATTTTACATATTTTCTTTAGGGATCAACTACAGCAGCAGGGAAGGTGTCTACGTATTCATACTTTTTCTGCTCTAACTGTGAGCTGCAGTCTGGCTCCACCATAACTTGTGTTATCATTAGCCATTAGGTGTCCAGGGGGCATCCTTACTAGATGCCCGAACCACCTCAACCGGCTCCTCTCGATGCGAAGGAGCAGCGGCTCTACTCTGATTACCTCCCTGATAGCCAAACTTATCATCCTATCTCTAAGGGAGAGCCCAGCTACCTTGAGAAGAAAACTTATTTCGACCACTTTTATCCGCAATCTCATTCTTTCGGTTACGTCTCACATTTAGTAACCTATAGAAACATAAACCGACCGGTAAACAGAGAGCTTTGCCTTACAGCTCAGCTCCCTCTTCACCACAACGGACCGGTAGAGTATGAAATACTGCGGAAGCCACACCGATCCGTCTGTCAATCTCACGGTCCCTTCTTCCATCACTCGTGAACAAGACCCCGAGATACTTACTCCTCAAATTGTGGCAGCACCAAACTACTTTTCCCTTGATGAATACAAACTCAGTGAACTCAGAAACAATCAGCACGCTGCCAAGCAACTATAGAAAACGGAACTGCTATGTGCTGTAGCTAATGGGCAGATAGCAGCAATTACTTAAATTTTTCTCCAAAATATTAAGAATAAACAATTTTTCTCTAGAGATGCAAAACTAATATAATTTATTTATATATCACCTTTCTGAGAAAGAACCAAAAATATCTGTAAAGTATAAAATGTGATGTGCATTGCTAGTATGTTTTGAAACGTGAAACGCAATCTTTAAGTTAAACGTTAACTAATGTCACTGATTGTGGTAAGTTACAATCACTAGGGACTTTTTTGGCAGGATGAGATTAAACATTATATCCTTTTCATCACACTTCCTTTATTTTCACAGATTTTCACACAGGAAGTTTATTTCAGCATCCCAAGTAACAACAACCTCAAGAGGATCAATGTCTTTTCTTGTTAGTATTTGCCAAGTACTTCAGTATATTGAATTGTGACCTCAAGACTGCTCTCCATGGTTATGATTGAATCTAGCACTCATGTAGATGTTTTGAACAAAATCAACTCATGTAAAATCTCTGTCCCTGCAGTTTATGCTGTTGCTATAAACTAGGGTTGGGCATCGAGTCTTGTGAATCGATTGCAATACGGGACTAACATTCAGATTCTCTCGGTATCATTCAAATTTTTCAATTATTCACGTTCGATTCCTAGTTTTGATACCCGGTCCGCCGGCCAGAAGAAGAAGCCGCCGAACACCAACGAAGAAGAATCTGCAGGAAGTTTGTGCGCAACCATGGACGGTGTGTGGCAGCTATAGAACGTATGGCCTAACTTTAATAAAATAAATGACCCGTCGGCTCTGTGCAACACTTGCAAATAGATGATATCACGCAAATACCCAGCTAACGTTAGCCCATATGTTGTTTTTTTTATAGACAAAAAACATGAAATTGCTGTAATCTTAATAAAAAGTAAAAATTTCATAGACTTAAAATTCATAGAGGTTCAGGTTATATTATTCAGAAGGAACTCTGGTTAGTTTATTTGCGTACTTGGAAGATCACGGAAGTCATCTCCTAGTTGTAGAGTTCCAGTTTCTTGCTGTTTTTTTTTTTTGTATTGTTAGCAGTTGTAACATTAGGCTTACAACAATAACAAGGACAATAAACACTGTTCTCCGCGGTATTTCATGAACACAAACACTGCTGAAATATCACGTTTTAGAAACTCTAAAAAGTAGTACCTGTATGGCTGACTACATGTTACATAAAAAAACAAAAATTTCTGATTCCCAAGTACAAATGGAACGCACCATAAGTACGCATCAAAGCAATTATGCTCAAAGTGCCTGGATGTGTTCTTGCTCTGCCCATTTTTGTCAAATATATATATATATTATATTTTGGTACTTGCAGTTATGTGCCACATATATATCTGAGTTACAGCTGCCACAAACAAATAACAGGTAGCAAAAAATGATGATTGACCGAGGTCAGGCTGCGGTTAGTGGGGAAAACCCATTCCAACCGCCTGCTGAGCCTGAAACCACCACGGTCCGTCAGCGGAGCTCCTAAAATGCTGGAGCCGTTTTTCAAACTATGCACATTCTTGGTGAACTGACTGCATAGATAACGTTTTCAGGTCTTCTTTCTCGCCTAAAACATTTTAATTTGTTCAAAGAAGTAGTTTTAATAGTGGTATAAAAACAATAAACTTCCGCTGCTGGTGGGGCAATGCATTTTGGAAAACCTAGCTAACCCAAGTCCGCAGAAGGATGCATCCTCGATAAAATGGGCGGAGCACGAGCACAACCGGGCACTTTGAGCGTACGCCCTGTCCCAATACTCGCACTTCCACCCTTGTGTTCCTGAACTGCGCGTTCCAGTTGATGGGTTCGAGTGCGTAGTGTTTCCCAATTCTCCAGAGTGGTCCTTAGCCCCGCCCCCTTTGTGCCCTCAATCCACACTTCGGCAAAGCCCGCATCTAAGCAGACTTCACCGAAGTATATTACCCACAATTCACTGCTGCAGATGACGTTCTGAGCAAAAACCAATCACAACCCTCAACGTAATCAGCCATCAAATCAGAATAATAAGAACTGCGTAAACTTTAGACAGCAAGCCGACAAATATTTTTTTTACTGGTTTTCCAGGCTCAACATAGTTAGATACCACTGGGTTCAGAGTGAGTCTGGGCAGTCAGTAGGCCATAACACTGAAGTTACCTTTCAAACAAACACTGGCGCGATGAGAGTCTGGTGTATAAGCCTCCTTCGCTTCCTGCACTTTCTTCTCCTCAAAACAATTGCTTGTTGCAGTTTTAAATAGTTGTTTTAGCAGCAAGACTGTGAAAACAGCGCTGGTTCCCGCCCTTTTTGATGTTGCAGTTACGGTGCAGAGGTGCAAGTCGATGACGTAACCCCTACTGTCCCAATTCTCCAATTTTGCACGCTTGTAACCTGCGCACTTCAACCCCAACATGCATTTGTACAAAGTACACTCTTCATAGAGGGGCGTAGGGTGTAGTGTGGGTATTGGGACAGGGCCCTGCTTTGATGCGTACTTGGGATGGAACAGTACTTGGGCCACCATTGATGACGTTAACACAAGTAAGCGAGTACGAGTAGAAACGATACGGCATATTGAGAAACGGCCCATGTAAACTTTTTTTGACCCTTCCTCTTAAAAGAATCGGAATCGAGAATTGCTAGGAACCGGATTCCAAATGAGGAATTGTAGTCACAACTGGAATCATTCAAATTCAAAAGATGCCCAACCCTACTACTAACCACTGCAGCCCACAGCCTTAAATGCTCTCTCTTTTGTCATCCTGTGAACCCTTTTCCTATTCTTGCTTTTATTTCACCTCTTTTTCATGCTTGAAATTAACCTTTTATATCTGTTAGCGCTGGGTAACTGAGAAACTGAGTGTGGAGAGCCTGCGGGATCTGGAGTTATTTGGAGGTGAGGTCCGAGTTAAATCATTTTTTTAAAAAGGCTTGTCGCTCTCAAACCTCTGGCTGTTTAAGTTGTTCCCAAGAATAAAAGAAAAAAAACTATTACATTTTTGTAAGCTTTCCTCTAAGTTATTGCTTTGCTTTGCTTTTCAAATATAATTTACATTTCCTATTCATTTATTTCTGTACTTTATTTCCTCTTTCTGTTTGAATTAGCTTTCCATGAACTACTGACATAAACAAAATTGCCCTCTAATTACATTCTGTGTGCCAAGGGCACTTTTATTTGCTTACTGGTATTAATAGTGTGTTGTTTTGAAAATCTAAATCATCATTTCCATTACAATAAGAAAAAGCACAAGTTTGTCATGAATGTTGGCAGTATTCATTTGTTTTGATGGCACTGTTTCAGTAAACGTGTCATCATAGAAAAGAAGAATATATTTAGTTGCTTTTATTATTGATGAGTTAAGATTTATATCCAATACGTGTTTATTCCAGTCTATAATATAGAAACAAACAATTTTTAGAACAGTTTGAAACGTTTTTAAAAAAACCCGACTCAGGACAGGGAGACCATTTCAAAAGTTGAAAAAGGGACAATTTTATTCACTTTTCTTTCAAAATTGCCCAGTCAGAGCAGTTTGTCAGAACTCTGGCATGAATGAATATCTTTGCATTTGTAAAATGTAAAAATATTCTGAACAGTTCAATTATTTTTCCAAAATTCCTTATTTATCTTAAACATATTAACCCTGCCTGGCAACACTCACAGTACTGGTTTATTGGAGAATGACAGCAAATCTATAAGTCTATAAATGGTTGAAAGAGGTCAAATTATGGGCATCGTGATCTTTCTGTGCCTTACAATCAGTTATTTTTCTATTTTCTGAACTATTTTTAAGTTATACGAAATTGCTGGATTGGAGTATTATTGCAACTTTCCCTCATTTTCATTTGGTTGCGTCATCCATTGTTTGTGCATGTTTGTACAAATTAGTAATTTATTTTGGCTGCCCACGATTCCCATGGCCTTACATGCAGGTCCAGTCAGAATATTAGATGTAGTCATTATGAGCATGCATGTTATTAATGTTGTGCTTTTACTGTTACCAACATATAACAAATTAATCGTTATTGCTATACAATTGCATGCAGTGTGCATATCAGGACGAACTGTTTGCACTGCAATAAATGCTAGCTAGTATTTGGTGACACTTGTTTTTAATGCATCTTAAAAGGTTATAGAAGGTGAAGAGGTGGTTAGCTGGTCAAGTCATTAAGAAACTGCTAAAACAGCAGATGTAGGCCAGAAGCAACTTTTTAATTAAAAAATCTTGTCGTTGAAATTGAAATTTAGCATTTTATCTTTTTTCCAGTAGCTGGATAGCCCAATCATGATCTAGGGTTTGTGTTTGCTATGAACCCAAGAACAAAAACAATACTGTTTGCTTATTTAGCAAAAACCAACATTATCACGTTCTCCTAATAACGTGCATCCATGTTACTGATACATATGAACTGTTCTTTTTCCAAGATGGTATAATTATACAAGGCACAGAAGTGATTTTTGAAAAACAACCATTAGGAGCACACGTTTGAGACTATGGTGGGCTTCCTCCAATCCACACATTTTGGTTAAATGTGGTATATGGTCCTTAGAAAACTGCATATTATTTGCATGCATTGTGTATTCACCAACAAGCTTCTAGCATAGCTCTGGTTGAACATTTGACCACTCTTTGTAGCGCATTAGACTTAATTTAAAGTAGTTTGTTTCCTGGCACAGATGCTGCTTTTAAACTTAGTCCACATTTTTTTTAATATTGTTGGTATTGGGGAGGCTATTCAAGAAAGTTAATGTCGGCCTTCCAAAACCAGTATTGTTCTGTGTCTGGAATGATGTCCAAGTTTCAACCATCTGACCCAAAGCCTCACCTTCAGATGAAAGAGTGAGAGCCAGAAACCACTAAGGCTCAAACATGCCATTAACTGGAAACTGTTAGAAACAGTTTCTAGTTAGTGACACAGTCTAAAAATGGAGGCAACTGAGAAGGATGCAGCTGCTTCGAGACTAGCACGTTTTGTTTTCAAAAGATTTTTGTGGCACTAGTGGCCTTTATTTACAGACAGGAAAGGGGTTGGAGAGAAGTATAAAAGATATGCAGACATGCAGCTAAGGTCCTAAGATCAGGAGTTCATCCCCATGCGCCTGTCTTGAGGTCCAAAAGCTTCTGTATATTGGACAACAGCCCTACAGCTAAGCTACGTTACGCCCCAAGATCAGCAGCCTTAGAGGGCAAACGCTCTCTAAAGTTTTATGGTCAGACAAAAAGACAAAGTATAAGCTGTGTGGACGAGTTAAAGTGAATCTCTCAAGCCTGAGAATGCTGGACCCACTGTCAAGCACGGTGGTGGTAGCATTATGTTGAGGGTTTATTTCACTGGCAGTTGACTTGGTTTATTGTGTAAAGTGTATTGAACTATGAAGATTGAGGACTACCTCTAGATTCTTTAACTTCACCTCATATCAGTGGATAGCTGGTGTTCCAGCAGGACAACGATCATGAAGCCACATCAAAACTGGTTTTATAGCGAATAAAGAAGTCTAGCTGTAAGCTTTCAGAAGCGCCCAACGTTTTTATCAAGTTATGGACTTTGCTTAAAAGGCAGGGTTGTTCCTGTAAGCCAACCCTTTAAAAAAAAAATGGATCTGTTTTGCCAAAAAGAGTGATCAAATACCCTGCCTGAATTTCTCCAGGACCGTATTGATGGTCACAGAGTGTCCAACTTCTCTGCAGCTTGCTAAAGGACATTTGTCCCAATATTAATGGGGGTGTATGTATATGTATAATTTTGACTTTGTTGGGGTTGGAGAAAATCCACATTAAATTCAGACTCGTGCACCTAATTCTTGTCTTTAAAATTCATGTAAGTTGTTGTAAAATCATTCCACCCTGAAAAAAATAACCGGTTAAATACATCAATAAAAGGCCAAAATTAATATGGCATTTATGCTCATAAAGAGTGTATGTAAACTTCTGACTGGCACTGTAATATCTGTAAAGACGTTACAGAGTAGCTTTGTAAGCTGTGTTTTGCATTAATTGGGGCGGGTTTTTGGTGAAGCTCGTTAAACAGATTGATTATTATTATTTCCTGAGGCAGAAAAGTCCTTTGATCGCTTCTCCATCATGCAGGGCATCCTCGGATGCAGCGGCTGTGCTTCCCAGTTGAAAAAACTCCTCTGAACACAGATCCTTCTCTTGTTGTCTTTTGTGTACACGTATTTATGTCATTGACATGGTTTTTCTACCCCAGAGCAAGCTCAGGGACTCTCACACAGGAAAGTAAGTGCGGTACTCCTGTCACTGCATCATCATCTTTCATGTGCCTTTTGTGTATGTGCGTGCATGCACTTATACAGTACGTATGTGCGCACAAAGATTTACATTTAGAGGGATACATAATCCCTCAAGGCTTTGGACCTGTTTGTATGCATGCGTGTCCAGTTCATGCTGCACATGCTTGTGTTATAGATGGTTTTTTCACCTCACAAACAAGTGCTTCTGTTACATAGTGTATTGTTTTCCCCTCACAGAAGTAATACTTTTCTCGTGAAGCCCACTAAAATAATATCTGGTGTATTTTTATAGCCTAAAAGTCCTAGCTTATTGTTTAAAGAAACTGTTTTCTTAAAGTTCTGATGGACTGTTGTGGGATTGACAGCGATCCAATATGCAGTTTGTGCGGTCTGCATATACATGAAGTTCCCTGCTTGACTTTGATTTAAGCAGTCCTTCTGGGTTGATCAAGGAATTTTTTCCCATTGATCGAAAACATTCCAGACGTTTCTTAAACTGTGGTGCCCAGAGCACGTTTGGCTTTCCTGCTGAGACAGTTTTAATTTGTGCTTCCTGGTGCATAAAGATAATCATTTGACCGTCTGCTTATAGAACAGTCTCTTCTCTTTTTCTGTGGGGATATTTAAAGAGATAACCCGAAAGACGCGTGCCAATCAGAGGCTAAATGTTCATCTTTATTTTGACAATCATGCAATTAATTCAAAGAGTCATACATTTGCCTTCATCTGCATCACCAGCTTACTGCTGCAGTCGGTTAATTTCCATCATTTTGAAAGCAATAATTTGATGGAAATCAGGAGTCCTCACTGCCAAGAATGTTGTTTGTGACGCAGAAGTGTAAAAAAAATTAAAAACGGGAAACAACAGACAAAAAGAATCTTTTTATGAAAATGTTTGGAGATTTTTTTCTTGTGAGAAAATGTTTCACAAATATTTAGCTTTCTGGGCTACAGACTTTAAATTTTAACCCCTTTAAAATAATACCGTACTACTGAAAGAAGTGGTTTTTTCCTAAAAGTTGTAAATCCACTGATGTTGTCGGTCTGCTTAACACTGTAGTATCGTAGATTGTTCTGCTCTTTCTTTTGTGATGGTTTAAGGGATATATGTGAGACAAATGAAGCTGAAATCAGAACTTTATCTTGCTCTGTTTTCTCTGCTCCACCTCCAGGCCCATGAGGACAGTCAGGAGAGTCTGACCTCCCTGCCCTGTCGAGACACCATGGGCTCGTACCTCCCAGACAGCAGCTCATATGAGCTGCTCACTGTTCTTGGTAATTAAAAACACAGATGTGTGCACTCTTTTTGTTTTAGCATGACGCGTTTCAAAACATGTTCCAAACATTAGAACTTTGTAGGCGAAAGCTTTTTTGATTCTTTTAAAAAACCCAACTCACTGCAGGAAGCATAAATATTGATATTATTGCAATGTAATTTTACAAACTGAAAAAAAAAACCAAAAACCCTAAAAACACCCACTGGGGAACGAGGGGAATGTCCAAATTTTTTCTCCCTTTTAAAAAATTTTAAACTTGTAAACGTAAATGCAAACTGAGGTATCCTGCGTTCAGTGATTTCACTCACTGATTGGTCCAGAAACTGCCTGATTAGACTGTTACTCCATCATTTATCCTTTCTGGTGCTCATTCTAGACATGGCAGTTCCTCTCTAATCAAAACCTTATAGCCTCCAGAACTACTCTGCATGTGAACCAGGTTACACCCAAACAGAAAAAGACTGGTTCCATTCTTTTGTCAGTGAGCGTATATACCGCTGTACATAAATATTGACACCCCTGGTAAAGATGTCGTCGTTGGAAAATTTGGCCTCTTTGTGGCCGAGCTTTGGAGATGTTTCTCACCCTCCTCACCATCCTCCATACTGTGATAAACTTGAATCCTCATCCAGTCTCATTTTCCAGTTGTTTTCAAGTTTTAACTAATGCTCTGGTCGTATATATGGGCAAATTTTTTTTTGGGAGCGATTTTTTTTCAGTATTTTTGATGGAAAAAAAATCTAAACGAAATTTTTTAAGGGGCATGTTCTGTTTTTTTCCCCTTTTTGGGAAGAGGGGCAAAAACCAATAAAATTCCTTGTCCCTTTTGCTTTAAATCCCCAAAGTGAAACAGGAAGTCATGATCACTAAGAAAAAAAGGTTCTATGCAGTGAAACAATAAAAAAGTGAAGGATAATGTAAAAAAAAAAATTTTTTAAATTTTTTTTAAATAGGTACGTTTTTTTCCTTAAAATTTTGATTTTCCATGTTTTTTTTAAAAAAAAAATGTATTGACTTATTGTATTGTATTATTGTATTGGTTATTTTCCCTGTAAATAAAAACATTTAAAATAAAGATTGTGTTTTTCAAAAAAAAATCAGATTATGCTTTATGCCTCATAAAGGTGAATTGAATTGTTTTTGGCTTTTTGAACATTTTTACTGGGGTGCCAATAATTGTAAAGCTGTGGAGCTGCATATGTAAACATTGGACTCTTGAGATAATGTTTAATGCTTTTTTAAACTGAAGCACATTTCTTTGTTAGGTAAGGGCTTGGATGACCTGATGACTGTAAATCTGGCTCAATACAAACCCACCGGAGAGCACGTGGCCATCCGACGAATCAACTTGGAGTCGTGCACTAATGAAATGGTTACCTATCTGCAGGTCTGCATTCTCGTCGCATATTAGAATTATTTGCAACTCATTTTTCTGTTGTTTCATTCTCAGAGCTTTTTTAAAAAAAAAGTCTTCCCGGAAAATTTTCTTGGGGTTTGTCAGGGTTTTAATGTTTAAGATTTTTAAAAACAAAAATTTAAAATCAACAAAATAATTTTAGAAAACCCCTAATGTTAAAAGGATTTTTAAATTTTCATTAATTAAGACAAACAAACAATTCGAAACCAACCTGGCCTTGTGTGAAAATGTGTTTGCCCTCTAAACCTGCGATGCTTTAGATGGTCTGACCTGGATTTATCAAGTGCTATTTAAGTTTTTTTTCTTAGACTGGCCACTCCTGGGAGGATTCACCACTGCTCCATTTTTTTTGTCATTACTAGATAATGGCTCTGGCTGTGGCTCATTTGGATCCTAAAGCCTTAGAAATGGATTTGTAACCCTTTCCAGACTGATATATGCGAGTTGCTTTGCCCTCTGTGGGTTGATCATTTTTATTTTAATCAAAAAATGTGTCATGCTTTTGTTCCCAACACATTACCCGGTATGGATATCCAGCATTATGTTTTTCTGATCTGACATGTTTTAAAAGTGCTCCTTTATTTTTTTGAGCAGTGTATTTTCACATAGGACCATGCTGGTTTGGATAGCATTTTTACTCCAAATACATGAAATTATCATTTGAAAACAGCTTTTGTCATATACTCAGGTTATTTTAGTCTAAAGCTAAAATGTTTGATAATATAAAAACATTTAAGTGTTACAAAAACAGAATAAAATTGTAAGAGCCCAGGTATATCCCTCTTCTGTCAATTTTGTCCACTCTTTTCTGCCAAATATAGTTTTCCCTGTTTGTCAAGTCATCAATTTTAAGACCTTTTCCTTCTTTTAAACTAGGGTGAATTACATGTGTCAAAGTTGTTTCATCACCCCAGTATTCTACCATACAAGAGCGTCTTTATCGCAGAAAATGAGCTTTGGGTCATCACACCATTCATGGCTTATGGTACGAAAAGAAAAGCACCTGGAATCTCACCCCCCATTGAATCTAATGCAACCATTCTGTTGCTGTAATCCAGTCTGTGTTTGATCTTATATTCATTCTTATTTGATCTCGCAGGTTCAGCTAGAGATCTCATCTGCACACATTTTTCAGATGGTATGAGTGAACTGACCATTGCATACATTTTGCTAGGTATGCTTAAAGCACTTGAATACATCCATCACATGGGATATGTACACAGGTAAGATTAACTGCTGTAGCAGAAAGATTCGTTTAAAAGTCTGTCAGTTTTAATTGTATGTGATTCTCAATATTTGACCTTCATTGTGTGTTTTTAGACCTGTTTAGAGAAATTACTTCAGTGGAATGTTGTATTTCATGTCTGGCTATGTTATTAAGATAATAGTATTAGTAAAATATCGATTAAACCTCCTATTTGGATTTAAGTGGTAACATTCTTTACTGCTTTGCTGATGTAGGAGTGTGAAGGCCAGCCATGTCTTGATATCTGCGGATGGACAGGTCTGCATGTCTGGTCTACGGAGTATTTTCAGCCTCATTCGTAATGGCCAAAGGGCAAAAATGGTTCACGACTTCCCTCAGTACAGCGTGAAGGTGCTGCCATGGCTTAGCCCTGAAGTGCTACAGCAGGTATGTTCTCCTCCCCGGAGCAGGAGACCATATTGTAAACCTATGTGTCTTTCTAATTAGATGGTATTTTAACTGTGTTTTTTTCACAGAATCTGCAGGGTTACGACTTTCGATCAGATATCTATAGCCTTGGCATCACGGCCTGTGAATTAGCCAATGGACATGTGCCCTTCAAAGACATGCCAGCTACACAGGTAAGCAGAAACTCAAAACTATTTTAGCTGTTCTAACATGTCATATTCTGTGTCAATCGCCTGTAGGGAGAAGAAAGCCACTCAGGTGCAGTAAATTCTAAGAAACATTAAAAATGTTTGAAATTAACTTCAGGGCAGAAAAGACTCCCAGTTACCCTGTTGTAGTTCTGAATTTAGCTCATCATTATATGCATTTAAAGTGTTTATACATATTGGACCTTTTCATATTTTGTCACATTAAAACCCCAAACTCATCTGCTACTTTTGGGTTGTTCTAGAACATCAAATCCCATTAAATGCAGTGAAGTTTGGGGTTGTAACGTGACGATTTGTGTAAAAGTTCAGAATACTTTTGCTTAACAAAAAAAGCAGTTATTTATTATTTCCTGCAGATGCTCCTGGAGAAACTGAATGGAACAGTTCCCTGTTTGCTGGATACCACCACTATTCCCCCAGAGGAGCTGTCCCTCAAGCCATCTCGCTCTGCTTGCGATTCTGGCATCTGCGAGGGCCCAAGAGCAGGAGGGCTCCGGCACTCAAACGGAGAACCTTCCTCATCATCAGGAGGACATCCGTATAACAGAACATTTTCCCTGCAGTTTCACAACTTTGTTGAGCTGTGTCTACAGCGAGATCCAGAAAATAGGTTGGTGATCATTAAATATGAATGATGTAATATAAAACAAATCCTAAAAAGCTTTTGTCTAATTAGTTGTTTTTTTTTTGCAGACCATCTGCTACCACTCTGATTGGCCATCCTTTCTTCAAACAGGTTTGTGAACTTTTTTTTTTTTACTTTTTAGGCTTAAAAAAAGTTATGTATTTCAGCAGATTTCTTTCAACTTCAAGTAAGTTTTCATACTGTGTACTTCAGTATTGGAAAGACATGTTTCTAGTTCATTTTTGTCTTATGCCAGACAATACAACAGCTTCACCTTTCACCTGTATCTCACATTGTTTAACTTCTCAGATCAAGCGTCGACCATCAGAAGCGCTGCCTGAGCTGCTGCAGCCCGTGTCGCCCATCACTTGCTTTGAGAGCTCCGGGCCACAGGACTCGGTTTCTGGACTGGCAAGTCTAGAGTCTGGTCTCAGCCATCTGGAAGTGGACGACTGGGACTTCTGACAGTAAAGGACTCCAAGCGGAACACAAGCAAAAGATTGTATTGAAAAACTCTCCACTGAGGATGGGATTTATTCTGTAATTATCCCCCTTTTAAATGATTGACTTAATTTAAAAGACTTTGCTATTCAATGACAGAAAGTCAAAGCTAACGGTCATCTTACTTCTTTGATGTCTTGCCCATGCTTTCGTTTCTAGATATGTACAAACTGATGCATTGCACTGATGGCCTCTTGTAGACACAAACCTGTTGACGAACTGTACACTACAAGTATCCTCATGCTAAGACACAATAGGGACACGTCCCTCATGTCATTTGTGAGTTATCTTATGGATTTAGATGGCAGGACACGGATTGATCTGAAGATGCTAAAAATTTGAGGAACACTCCTTTTACATTAATATGGTAACTTGATCTGTTCACAAATCCACCATAAGGCGGCACAGCAGTTTTTTACAGATAACTGTTAGCACTCTCTCAGCTGGAAGTGCTCTTGGTTAATCAACTGAACAAACAGTATGTAAAGATGTTCATTCACCTGCTTTATGTTCCAAACCTCTTATGCTTCAGGCTGGTCTTTTGTTGCACGTTTAAAACTTAGAACACATGCATGTATGAGTCATCTGGGTCTTACACATGTGAAAAGTGAATGTTTTGCTTGTGATCGTTTTGTCTGTATGTATATTTGAATGTAAGGACAAAGCAACATGTTTCAAAAATAAAAAACCCAAACAACAAACTGGGTGCAGCTTCATGTTTTACCACATTCATTAAAAAACAAGCTGTAAAGCTTCTAAAAAATATTTATTGAAAACTTACATAGACAAACACAGAGCAAGGGTTTAAAGAGTTCATATGATGCTAATCTTCCTCATCTGATGGAGGCTGGTCTGCTGCAGCATTGTGCTTCTCCATCTTTGCAATCAGCTCTGGAATAAAGGAACAGAAAATCATGTCAGGCTGTATTTCAATACATTGATTTGTAACCTGCCTGTCTTACTTTCTGACAGAATTTGCTCACCTTTTGCAGGGTTAAAAACTCCGTTGGTTTGAGTGTTGCACACGTAGCACCGTTTCGACTTACGATAATGCTGAAGAGCACAGCTTTCACAGAAATAGTGCCTGCACCTGGAACACAGCTGATTGGTTAGCACGCCCCAACAAAAAAAGGCATTACAGAGTGAAGGAAAAGCATGTTGGGAGGGACTCACTTTGTGATGATGGGATTCTTAAAAGAATCCCGGCAGATGAAGCACTTAAAGGGCAAATCCTCGTCGTCACTGCTCACCTCATAATTCTCATCATCTAGATGAAAAAACACAAGTTAAAAAATGCTGAAGTCTACAAATGATAGATTATGAAAAGACTTAATAAATTCACCATTTCCTCCATATCTGCCCTCTTCCAGTTCCCTTTCAATCTGCCAGCCATGTTTGTAGTCTGATCTGTCGTGAAGAAACTTGCAGCTGTCTTAAAAAAAACAATAGATGGGAACGTTAAACATGCAAGTGGATTATAAAGATATTATACTAAAGTTTTACATAATTTAGAATTTTAAACAAACCTCCAAAACCACAAAAACCAGTCTCCTTGTAATCCTTGCAGATATCTGGCTGGTAGTCCCACCGGACTGTGGCTCTCAGGTGTTCAGGGGCTCTGATTGGCCCTTTTCTGTTGCAAAGATTATATTTAAGGATCACTACACAAAGAAAATATTTTAAAGATATTTTTTCGGCACTAGTGGCCTTTATTTTTTGACAGTAGGCAGACAGGAAAGAGGGGTAGAGAGAGGGGGAGACATTCGGCAAATGTCGCCGGGTCCGGGACTCGAACCCGGGACGGCCGCTTCGAGGACTGTAGCCTCTGTATATGGTCGCGCTTAACCCCTACACCCCATCAGCGCCGCGCCCACAAAGAAAATATTTTTAAATCCTATTTATGATCTATTTAATTCCTTGTACCTCAAAAAGCGACATCACTTAAATAATTGCTTATAGGGGAGCATTTAAGGTCTCCAGTTATTTAGGTCAGTTCTTGGGTCCTGGAGTCATTCTAGTAGATTTCTGGGTTGTGCAAATGTTTTTCAGTTTTATAACAGGCTTTAAAATCTTTGTGGCCTTACCTGACCATACCAGAAGAGGCATTGCCCATTGTGGTGTCTTTAGGCTTGATGAATTTCTGGTAGTTATTGATGCCACGGTAAATTTTATCATCATCTTTACCTGTTAGCTCCTTTTAAAAGAGGGAAGGGGGAAAAGGGAAAAACTTTTAATATTCTATAACTCTTTAAACAACAAAAAAGTATAAACGTTATTAAAGTGGTTATATATAACATAAGCTTTCTACCTCTTGGATTTTCTGACTCCTCTCAAAAATCGCCTGGGCGTCCTTGTCTCTCTCTGTGTCCAGCTGATATGTAGCAGTTGCACCCATGTCCTCGGGTCCCTCTGGTTTCTTTGTTTTAACAATATTATATAGAAAAACAGAAAGAATTACATTTTACATCTTGATTAGCCCCTATAGGTCTGATGAGCATATTCACAACAGCATATCTGATACAATTTGGAAGCTGGAGAAAAAAGATGAGGCACGGGCAGTTTATTGGTACCAAGGTTTACCGACTGTTTATACGGTTTCAAGTACTTTCGAAGAGATAGTGATTCCCCCTCCACCAGTTGCTGTGCACTGCCAATCAGCTGGCAAAAGAAAGTTAGAATTTCCCTTGCTAGCATGAAAAACAAATTTGGTTGTATGTATGTACTTGAAAAATTGTGGTCTGTCCAAAAAGGTGTAACATTAAGGCTTTACGACATTACGACAAACTGCAAAATGTGCAATAATGATGGCGTCATTTAACAGTGTTAATTTAGCTTTGAGTTCACTGCAATCATACACCCTAGACCGATTCGTTTTTTACTCCCAGGAAGGCTGCATAAAACGTGGTTTCAACTCACCGCCGATCGTAAAGACTTATAAGAAACTGTGATCTTGTCTTCCTTGTCATCTTCACTTTCACTGGAAGATACAGCATCTTTCTCCAATTTTTCGTCTGGAAAAAATAAAATAAAATCATGTTTGTGTCGCTATTTACTTCAAGATGCATTTATGTATTGTTATGTACCCTCTGAATCATGGGGTTGACCCGGGCATCTTTCTTTTCTCTCCTGACCACAGCGCTCTGGTCCTCGTCACTATTACTGTCTAGGACAGAGAGGAGGGGGGATGAGTATAAAACATTTACTTAAAGCTAATAAAATAAAACTGCGTTGGTCATAAAATGTATCAACTAGCTAGTCAGCAGTAAAACTTGCCTTAATATGACCCAGAGGTCTAAATTACGTACAAACTTGAATGCAGCACAAACATCCTAGGTAAAACATAATTTACCAAAAATATTTAAATGTAAAGATATAGAAAGGCTCATATCAAACATGGTAAAGACTGCTAAAACAAATAGCAAACGAGCACAACCACTGTCTATTTTGTTTAGAATTTGAAAATGACGTCAAAAGCTACAAAATACTCTATATTCATTATTTAAAAACACGTTAAACGCTATAAAACGTAGAAATAATTACCTTTATCACTGCCACTTGTTTTTCTTTTCCGTCCGGAGAATTTTTTGGTTGATTTTTTAAACAGAAACGTACAAGAAGGTGCTTTGGCCTCCTCTGATTCCGCCATCTTGCCAGATCTATGTTACTGTCCTCTGTGGTCACAGCGCCCTCTGCTGTTTTGGAGAATACAAAATCTTTTCTCCCCGTCCTTTGAATGTTTTTTTGCTCCAATTTTGTTTTGCGTTTCATACTACAACGCAGTTTGATGTTATGATTTATCTTGTCTAAATATATACGTATGTATAGCTATACATTGTTATTATTAACTATTAAGCAGAGTAATTGGACACATTTTTGTTTATATTCCCCTTTCATAAAGAAGTCATTCTTTTTTTAGTTGTGTAATATAGATTAACTAACAGGAAATTACTGCTAAGATTATTACACCAGCTTTATAAATTGTCAGGATCCTGAAAGTGAGATGCTCAATAACTGAAAATAAGTTTCCCCTACTTTAGCTTCCCTTCATTGGCTCCCTGTTAAATCCAGAAAAGAATTTAAAATTCTCCTCCTCACATATAAAGCCCTTAATGATCTAGCTCCATCATACATCAGAGATCTGATTGTTCCATACGTTCCTAACAGAGCACTTCGTTCTCAGACTGCTGGTTTACTGGTGGTTCCTAGAGTCTCTAGAAGTAGAATGGGAGGCAGATCCTTTAGTTATCAGGCTCCTCTCCTGTGGAACCAGCTCCCAGTTTTAGTCTGTGAGGTGGACACCCTGTCTACTTTTAAGGCTAGGCTTAAAACTTTCCTTTTTGATAAAGCTTATAGTTAGAGTGGCTTAGGTTATCCTGAGCTATCTTCCTTATTTTAGCTCCGTCGTCTTCTCCCCTTGTTGGATGGAGTAAGGGGGAGTCAGGTGTAGCCTAAACCGGCTCAGTTACGGTTGAGGTGCAAACACACCCTCCATTTCTGCTACCTGTATGACCCCCTCTCTTTTCCAATGGTTATGGTCAATCTGACAGAGAGAGGTATCCCAATCATTGTGGTTTTTAGTATAACAGTGGCCATCAGTGGGCTCTAGATGGACAAACTGTCTACTTTTAAGGCTAGGCTTAAAACTTTCCTTTTTGATAAAGCTTATAGTTAGAGTGTCTTAGGTTATCCTGAGCTATCTCTGTAGTTATGCTGCTATAGGCTTAGGCTGCTGGAGGACATAATGACCACTTTCACCCTCTTCGCTACTTTCTCACACTACTCTTCAATTTTGTATTGTTTGCTGTTATTTCAGCTTTTAACTTTGTTCTCTCTCTTTTCTCTTCCTAGAAGCTACACCTGGCCTGACTCTGTGTCTACCTGTGACACCTTTCTGGAGAGGGGAATCCTCCAAGCTTCTGCTGGCAACAACTTAATGCTCACCCTCTACCGATGATCCACATGGCCCTGTCTTTCAGTGTTTAACCCTTTCTCTCTCCTAGACATGGCGATTGACTGAGCTTTTACTGTGACTAACTCTATGTGCTCTCTTCAGACTCTAGCGTTGAAAACTGGCTCAGAGTTTATCTGTTCCTTCTTTCTATGTGAAACGACTAAAGGAGCTACATCCATTAACATTTATCTTTTCCTTCCCATAGAAAGTACTCCTGGATCAGTGCTTCTTTGTTCTCTTTGTGTCTCTGCTCTGTTCTCTCTAACCCCCAGTCGGTCATGGCAGATGGCTGCTCACACTGAGCCTGGTTCTGCTGGAGGTTTCTTCCTGTTAAAAGGGAGTTTTTCCTCTCCACTCTCGCTACATGCATGCTCAGTATGAGGGATTGCTGCAAAGTCAACACCAGTGACTGTCCACTGTCTCTACATGCTCATCCAGGAGGAGTGAATGCTGCAAGTCACTGACTGGATGCAATCTGCTGGGTTTCCTTTCCTTAGATAGAAAAACTTTTTATCCAATTTGAATAAATAACAGAATCTGACTGCACTGTTCAATTATTAGGATTAATTGGAATGTATGTACCTGACTTTTGTGAAGTGCCTTGAGACGACATGTGTTGTGAATTGGCGCTATATAAATAAACTGAATTGAACTGAATTGAATTGAAGTCATCAGGACCTGAAATACTATCTAGCGAGTGCTAAAGCCTCTGCACTACAGAATCACGTTGCAACCAGTGCAGAGCTTGCATTGCATTGCCAGCAGGGGAATGTTGCTTTTGCAATTACAGTGAGTCAAAGCTTCACCGGGGCAAAAAAGGCAGCAAAGAAAAAAACTATGTTCAGGAAAAACATCACAGAACAAACTGAAATTCTCCAGAAAGTACAAGGATGGACAACAGAAGACTGGTGCAAGAACACGTCCAGGATTATAGTGTGATCAAGAAGTCCTCCGTGAACATTTGAGAGATTTTTGCAGTATTTTTCACCATGAAAGAACACCAAGCCATGAGGTAAACTTGATGCCAAAGTGGTTAGAAGATCAGACCACTGAAATTTTGAACCCGTTGTTGAGAGACTATCCAGATCTTAACCCCACTGAGAATGTGTTCAGTTCTCAAACAGCAGGTGGAGGAACAGGAGCCAGCAGAGTAAGGTCCACTCCAAGCACCAATAAATGAATGTGTCACCATCAGGCATAAATTGGCCCTGAAATGGATGTACAGCACGACTAAGCAAATTGAAGAAGCCATGCAGAGACTGAAATACTCCTCTAAATTAGACCATGGATGCGCCTCAAACACTTACTGACTGACTTTTAAGATGTATTTAAAGAGAATATGTAAAACCCTTACAAAATAAGTAAACGTATGCAGTTTTAGTTTTTAAATAAATAAGAGTCTGACACATAGGAAGCGTGATTAATAGGGAAATGAACAGTTTTATTTTTACTGTACAGTAAACTGTACATTTAGCAAATCACAATACGTGCAGATGGTAATTGTTTAATGTTTGTCATGCGCTTAATAAATCCGGAAAGAGTAAGTTATACAAAGTCAGGTTCTTGCATAAGGATTACAGTACTATAATTCGAAAATATGTTTTACTGTGAAGGAATCGACCGGAACTCATATACGGCATCAATTCTAACTTTCCACTGGTACCTTCCGTCCACCCGTCTCCTCCGTAGATCCGCATCAGCAGCAGCATCATCATCCGCGGCTCCCCCCGCAGAGGACACCGGGTGCTGGAAGGACGCAGGCCCGGCGAAGGAAGAGGTCCCGGCCTGGGTGCGGATCCCGAAGAGGTCCCGGGTCGGGTCCGCCGCTGGATGGAGTCAGGCTGCGTTCAGACAGCAATGGCTATGGGTCTGACATCGAAGAAGGCGTCTGTTCGGAGCGTCGCGGTGGAGCGAAAGAACCTCATCACGGTCTGCAGGTATACATCACGACCTGATCGAGGCTCCTTGTTTATTTCTGAGCATCTTCTGCATGATGGCCACTCAATTATATGACCACTGAAAGTGATTTTTAAACGTTGTTCGGAAAAAAAGATGAATAATTATAACCTTCAGAATAATGGACTTATTTCAGTCTACAGAAAAGAAAAGATGAAGAGGTGGCAGGTGTGTTTTCACCTTTACAAATAACTGCCATTAAAAGGAGAATATACAAATATTTTTAATTATATAATGTCAAAACTTCATTATTTGATTCATATGGCTTTCTGTTTTTATATTTGATATGGTATTTAGTTGACATGCTTTCAAATGTCCGGTCTGTTCTAAAATGACCAGTGATGTCATTATAAGCCAGAAGGAAGAAATGCACCAGCCCACCACTGACAGATGAACAAAACAAGGGCATTTGGGAGCTTTGCAAGGGCTCCTCCCAACATAAGAGGGCCTCCATCCTGTTTCATCCACCCCAGTGAGAGCAGGCATTGACTGAGAGGTGTACAGTCTAGGAGCTAATGACCTCTACAGTGCTCAGAGAGGTTGGGACTGGAAATGTTTCAGTTAAGAGGGCTTCGGTTGCACAACTTCTGCTATATGTCGAAAATGAAAAGCCATTTTTGGGCCAGTGTTCAAGTATCAATATGGATAAAGCTTTTTTGAAAGATATGTTTCAGTACATCTAATACACTAAGTGCCCATATATGTGATTTTTAAAATTCTGATTGGACAAAAGTAGGCCTCTAAGTGGTGAGTAAATGCCTCCAACAATCAGTAATTTTCCAATTGTCAATGTAATGGACAGTGCAAAGGGACATTGCAAAAGTATTCACATCTCTTGAACTTCTTGACATTTTATTACTTTAGACTTAAACCTTCAATGTATTTTATTGGGGATTTTATGTGAGAGACCAACAGAAAGTAGCACATAACTCTTGTGTGTGGTGTGCATTTATATTTACTACCATTTGTATTTAGCTCCACATCAACCATCTTCCCTGTCTCTGCTCAAGAAAGGTATCCCCGCAGCATGATGCTGCCATCACTCTGTTTCATGCTGGGTATTTTGTGTTCAGCCTTCATCCACATGCTTGCGTTGTCCCCTTCATGTAACGTTCTTCTAACTGTTTTTCACTCAGAGGGCATATTTATGGAGTACATGGCTCAACATTCTGTTGTTGACAGATCCCACCTGAGCTCTGAATCGCAGCTCCTCCAGAGTTACCACAACCTCTTGGCTGCTTTTCTGCTTAATGGTCTACAAAAGAAGACTTCACAGTTATGGTGGATTGCCATTTCTTGTTGGATTTGCAGTTGGTCCATCCTCTTTCGATGTTGAGATGATGGATTAAACAGAGCTCTGTGGGATGATCAAAACCTGTGATTTTGTTTTATAACCTCCTTTAAACAACTTTCTCCCTGATATGTCTGCTGTGCTCTTTGGTCTTCATGATGCTGTTTGTTCACTAAAGTTCTCTAACATCCCTGTGAGGCCTTTTACAGAACAGCTTGATTTATACTGAGATTGAAGTTCACACACTTTGACTCTATTTGTAGGGGAATTCTGAATATAATTGATCTGGATCTGATTTATCGTGTATTAGAAAAGGGGGCTGAATACCAAAGTGTACCACATCATATGTGTTTTAATTTGTAAATAAATGTATTTTCTGTTTTCCTCTTCAAAACTTTGCTCTATTTTGTGTTGGCCTTTCACATGATGTCCGAATATTGAAGTTTGTGGTTGCAACTTGACAAAATGTACAAAAACAATCTAATCCAAAAAAACTTTATTACATCAATATAAAATATCTAAAAAATGTTTTTTACTGATTTATCTATTTTTTAGAAACGTATATATATTTTTTGTTTTATGCCTGTCATGTCATTGAGAACATTTTAGGAAATTAGAATAGAAGGGGATTTATTTACAAAGTGCATCATTCTGCAAAGCAAAGCACCATCATGCATATTCTTAACTCCCCCTTCTTTTTCTTTCATCACATCCATCTTTATACCCAAAAAGAGAAGCTAAGAAAAAACATCCAGACTCTCAGGTAGACACACAGTCAAGCATTTTTATTCTTTTTATGGTCCTTTTTGCATTAAAGTGAGATACACTGAGCCACAACACACAACACAAAGCAGAGCATGCCTGCAAAGAAAATAACAAAACAATCTCACACTGGACTTTCAACACAAAGATTATTGAGGAACCACAAACACAGATTCAGTTTGCCCTGACCATGCTAAGACACTTTTAATCATTGAAGCAGTTTAGTCACACACAAGACGAGACAGAAATAATTCTCAAAATACTTTCTATCAGTAATGCTCACTCCAAATTCTTTATTTTCATCATTTCTTTTAATGATTAAGTTCACTTTAATTTTTCCTCCAGGTTGCTTCTCTGTTTCTGTCCGATCTTCTCCTCCGTCACATTTCTGACCTTTCTAGCCCGCTCTGAGTTGACATGAGTAGTCGTTACGTGATCGCGTAGCCTTAATGGGGGTAGATGCTGAATCAGCAGCAGCCCCTTTGGCCAGGCATCACGGCAGCCTGGGCGTTCTTCTGATAAGTTATTCAGAATCCAGACACAGATACCTGGCTGACTACGTGAGCTAAATTATGTTAGTGCTTTTCATTAGTGCAGCATGCCAAGCCTTTCTTTTATCCTGATATATGTGTGTATAAATGTAAAAAGTCTATTTTCTCAGTGGTAAAAGATTAACCCTTTCATTTCTTAATTTGTTGGGGAAAAAACACGGTTTCAGTTCTGCTTTAGGAGGAAAAAGTCCTTGTTTTTCTTTTTAAAGTTTCTTGTCAGAGTCCCATATAACTGATCTCAGCTCAGTGTTTCAGCGAGCTGAGGCTTCTTTTAATCAGATACATTTACAACAGAGGGCACACGCGTATAGGGGAGGGAAACCTGGAAGCTTGAGCAAATATTTGCATCATCTCAGGGAACAGTTCTGCACCATTCATCATGTAATAAACAAGATGAAAGCTAAGAATGATGGTGGGATTTTTAAATAGGAGTGTTTCTTCCTGGCTTGAATCTGTGGTGGCAGTTTTGAAATTGGAGAAATAACATGGTGTAGCATGTCCAGTTGCCAGTAGCAACAGGTTTTTTTTTACTTTAACTCAGCTGAGGCTTCCTGCAGAGAGTGAAAATTCGACATGCAAGAATAAGCCAATCTGAGCCTAATTTGACCAAATGTTTTTCAATAAGCAGTGATGACAATGTACACATCCTGTACTGTTGGGTTTAAAAGTGACTGTTGCTTTTAGCCTGTCCGTGGTGGTCGCTGACTGCAGGATGAGTGTTGCTGTGGACACTGAGAACCTGAGAAGGAATAAATAGGATGAGTGAGAAAGGTGATGGGAAGAGTTACAAAAGGCTCAGGGAGGGAAAAGACATGACTTGCTCTTCTGAGGTGTGATTTTACAGAATACGATAAAAATCCATTGTTGTAAACACAAAAATTCACGTTTATGCAGGTGGGACGTGCAGCTTTGCATCATTTTGTGCATTATTCCACCTTTCTCTGTCAAAATGCGTCAACAAATATTCAAATTTGCATGTGCTTGTTATTATGTGCAACTTTTCTTTTGCATTTTTCATGATTCCTTAATCATTCCTACCTCTATCAAGTATCTATAATTACAGCAGAGGTTTCAGTACATTTTGGGACAAATCATCAGCTGATCCACTTTCTATGGAGCTACTCTCACACTTATATTCCTCTCCTGTAAAAAGATCTGATTCACACACTTATTATCTCTTAATCAAACACCCTCACTGTCCATCTTCCTCCCTGATCCGTCTGCACCTCCGCTGACCATGAAACACTTTGCTTTGACGCTTCTTTACAGAGGGGGATTGTGAAAAAGAGAACCTGCTTTGCTATTTGGATTTGACCCAAACTACGACAGAGCAAATCTTGACTTTTTGTTCCAGTCCAGTGCCAGAAAGGGTGTCTCCTTTGGTGCAGCTGCTTTCAGCGTTGAGTTTGCCAGTGTCATCTGATCCTGCTGGTTAGGCCAGGACTGAAGGGAGAAAAAGAATACAAGAAGAGAGAGAAGGAGAAAGAAGTCAGGGAAGTGTTTGTGGGAGGAAAAAGAGCTCAGCGTCGATGCAAAGCTTTCTGTATTTGGGTTAGCTGTCACTGTTGATAAATGCAGTCTTGGTGTCTTTGTATGCTGTTGTGGCTCAAACTCATTTCTGTAAGTACAGTGGATAGGTGAGAAAGAGAGAACAACAGGGCGTTTAGACAGCGCTGGGTGGAGATTGGCAGAGATCCAGGGAGGAGCAAGAAGGGGGCACAAAAGAAGCTTGTCAGAAAGCTGTGCAGTTGTTTTTCAGTGTCAAATCGTACCAAGAGCATGTTGCTGCTCCACTCACACCATTTGCATTTTTAAGGCGTCCTTCAGATCAAAGTGCATCAGTAAATTCCCAACTATCTGCTGAAATCTTGAGATAACAATGCCAATGACTATTCAGTTCAGGAAGAGAATTTTTTAGAAGCTTACTTTGGGAATCTTAACCATTAATTGGTAGCGGCGTGTGAAACATGGAGTTTTCTGACTGATACAGAACATGCACACAGAGAATATATGGAGCATTTTGATGGTTATACATTTTAAAAAGATGGTTCATTTGTCTTTGGAAAATCCTGTGATCTGACTGAGGTTTTCTGCAGCCTGAAGATAAATATTTTTAGAAGTGCAAATGTCATGACTGAACCCCTGCTGTAACATAGTGGTTGCTCTTACTCCCAGCAGGGATTATAACTCATTGCTTAATATGGATCACTTTTGCAGAAACACTATTGAGATCTAAAACTCATTTTAAAAGCAGAGTAGTCATCGTCCAACAGGATTTGAATGCTACTGACCTGTCTCCTTGATAACTCCGGCATGAGGGACCAAAGTCAAAACCCTAAAAGTAAATTTAATCCAGTTTTCGCCCTTGGTTGGAATAGACCCTGTGTAGACAGTGTTGTATCCAAATGTTCTCTTTCATGGTGCTGTTTTCTTGTGACTTCTTGTCCCCCAACCCCTGAATGTGGCTCTTTTTCTTCTAGATCGTCTTTGTCTTGCGTTTTGGGAAGAGGGCTTTCCGAAAAGACGTGGTAGTGGTGCCCCTGCTGAAGGAGGCGCTGCCCAGTGCGATCTTGGTCTTCCCACTGGTGATGGTGGAGGAGCCCAGAGATGTTGTGCTCCTGCCTCGGGTGATGGAGGAGTTCCCCATGGCCAGCTTGGTCTTTCCCCTCTTTATGGTGGTGTTGCCCAAGGTTAAGGCTGTCTTCCCCTCTGTGAAACTGGTGTTGCCCATTGAGGTGAAGCTTGTCTTCCTGACCCAGATTCAACGGTGGGGTTCGGGACTCACTCGACTCCGAGCATCGCACATTCATGCAGCACACCCTGCTCCGTGAGCCCTCAGAGATAATAGTAACATCAGCTGTGATCGAGAGAAGACCAGAATGCTAAGCATGGACGGTGCGACCCCCGTGTGGTATAATGCCTCTGTTGAGCTGCTCTACGTGGGCCTTGGAAGGCCACATACCACCCATGTGTCCTGTGAATGGACAGAGGCAGTTGTAGGTGGATGCAGCCTATCTGGGGGCACTCGGACAGTGGGGCGATTGTCACTTTGACACGACGACACCGGACGGTTGAAGGACACATTGTTGAAAACAGGACAGTCCGCGGTGACATCATTTTCTTCTGAGCCATTGTTCCCTACAGCCTCTGATTGTAAGACGTCCCCTGTGTGCACAGCTGTATGCACCATATGTAAAATCAGCTGCACTTTTTACAGAATGAAGACTGACTGTGTTGATGTGAACTGTTTTAACTGATCTGGATCTGAGGCTTTGATTGCATCTCTCTTTACATGGTGATTAACGTTCAACTTCCAACATGAAGCAACGCTTTATTTTCTTCTTTTTTAGTGACGTAGAAACTACACACAAAACAATCAGGAACAATCAGGCAAAGCACAGTGTAGAGGTATCTTTATATGCACTATCACATTAATACACTTTTACAGTTTTGCTGGGAATACAGTTTGCAGCCTAATCATGGGAGTGCATGAATGACTCCTTGGAATGAACAGAACTCCTACCGATCATGTGGACACATTGATGGCTGCACAGAACGGGAGAATTGTTCTCATGTCGCCACATATATCACATTACATCTGTTCACACTTCCCCTCCCTGCTGAGCTCAACACCATAAAGCCTCATCACATCACTGTCACATTTGCATAACATCCTCTGTACGCTTCATAGGTCTCACTGGTCTCCTTTACTTTTTTATAGAGAATTTCCCCTTTTTTATTATGCAGCAGTGAAATTAAAATGAGTTCAAATTTATCCCAAACATACAAACAGCTCACTGTGACTACTGACCTTCTAAAACTGACCACACAGACACGTCCATTAGCTTTTATTTGTGTGCAGGATTCAAGTGTGAAAATTCCAGTAGATGTTGCTGTGCCTTTCTTTGCCCCTGATGAGGGTGGTCTTGACAACAGACACAGACTTGGTCCCATAGGTAAAGGTAATAGTCATGAAAGAGCTTGTGGTCTCCCCCCGTGTCACTGAAGTTTTAGCCACCGTTATGCTGTTGCTGCCCAAAGTTACAGTGGTTTTGCTCCAGGAAAACGAGGATTTTCCCCAGGAGATGAACAACTTTGTCCTCAGGAACGAAACCCTGCCTTTGGTGAAGGAGGTCTTGCTTGATGAGAATGTAGTTTTCCACTCATTGTTAGAGTCTTTTTTGGACTGCTTGGCTGCTTTGGGTGTCTTAGCCCTCGGGTCGGGGTCCCTCTCCATCTAGGTGTTCCTGCGCTTGGACGTCAGCGCTTTGCGGAAGGAGGTGGTGGTGGTTCCCCGGCTGAAGCTAGCCCGTCCCAGAGCCACAGTCGTCTTTTGCCTTTGGATGGTGGAATCTCCCATGGAGGTGGTGGTCACTCCCCTGAAGATGGAGGAGTTGCCTAAGGACACGGTAGTCTTTCCCCTGGCTATGGAGGTACTCCCCACTGCCAGGGCAGTCTTGCCCTCTGTGATGCTCGTATTGCCCATTGAAGCGGAGGCAGTCAGCCCTAGCCCGTGCCTGGGTGCCAGCTATCGTGCACGCTGCATAGCAGTCCTCCTGTGGTGCAGAAGGGCAAGCATGTGAGGTCAAAAAGCCAAACCAAAGCTGCTGCAGCTGCCCTAAATAGATCACACCACAATGTATAGATGAGGGGGAGGGAATTA
The DNA here is from genome assembly GCA_036173005.1 of Crenichthys baileyi. Lineage (NCBI taxonomy): Eukaryota > Metazoa > Chordata > Actinopteri > Cyprinodontiformes > Goodeidae > Crenichthys > Crenichthys baileyi. Next base: position 159,433 of record JAHHUM010001763.1, on the reverse strand, counting down.
TTTGATCATGCTTTGATGCTGGCCGGTCCCTCAGAGAGACAAGACCCAAAAGGACCTGGAAGCGCAGCAAGATGGAACAGACAGGGGGTTAATTGTGTTGTTTTCATGATAACAAAGCCAAAGCATTGAAGGGGGTGCTTTGTGCAAGCACACAGGACAATTGGGGTGACCTCAGTATGATAAGATGGCTTGGTTCCCATAAAAAAAAAGAAAGAAAAAGCCCTTCTGCCTGCCGTTGTTGAGATACAGTACTACATTTGTCTGCTTTAGTACAGTATAGCGCTCTGCTGCACGGGCTTGCTGTACGAAACCCTTAAAACCTAAATGTTTTCTCTTTAAGTTGCAGTGCACTTTTCTAACTCCTTTTTGTTTGTCTCTATGTGTTTCAGATTTTCTGTGAAGACTCTTCTAGAAAAGTACACAGCAGAGCCCATAGATGATTCATCAGAGGAGTTTATAAACTTTGCTGCCATTTTAGAGCACATCCTCAGCCACCGCTTCAAAGGTAACACTACAGGTAACATATGAAGAAAAACATTCAGTCAAGCAGAGTCAATGTTGCTGTGACCACATCCTGCTGATTTAGCGCGTTGTCTGAGCAGAAATGAGACGCTGCTGTTTTTCAATCTGTGAGCAGGTTCAGGGAGCTGGTTCAGCTCCGATGGACAGCGCAGTTTCTGGGAGTACATTCGGCTGGCATGCAGCAAGGTGCAGAACAACTGCATCGCCAGCATCGAAAACATAGAGAACATCAGCACATCCCGAGCTAAGGCGAGGAAATTTATGTGCACAGCTCTGTGTGTTTGTTGGGGGGGAGGTTAGCGTCAGAGAGAGGGCCTTCTGTTCCCACTGACTTCTTCTGTTGTCCCACAGGGTCGAGCGTGGATTAGAGTGGCTCTGATGGAGAAGCGTCTGTCTGAATATGTTTCCACTGCTCTGAGGGACACCAGAACAACCAGGTCTGCCTCAAATTTTTATTGCAACGCTCTGCTCCAAAGAAAAACAAACTTTTTTACTGAATTACCTTAAATTTTAAGAATAAGATTGTATAGCAATAATGTATTGAGATAATAAATTTCCACACAGACATTTTATTTCTTAAAAAATCAGCAATAACACAGGTTTTGTAAACTGATTTATTGCTTTTGGTTCTCATCTAACTATGTTGGTAACAATAATTTTAAAATGTATTAGTTTATTGTGGTATTGGTTCAATCATATACATTTGCTTGAGTTAGATGTGTTGACCTAGCTCAGGTATATCCATCCATCCATCCATCCATCTATCCGTCCGTCTGTCCGTCCGTCCGCTTATTTAAGATCAGGCCGTGGGGAAAGTAGGTCCAGGAGGGAACCCTAGGCATCCCACTGCACAGGGAAATCCCCCAGCACATTCCTGGGGATCCGAAGGCATTCCCCGGTCAGACAGTATCTAAAGTCTCTCCAGCGAGTTCTGGTTCCTCCCCGGGGTCTCCTTCCGGTGGGACTTGCCCATAGAAAAAACTTCCGAAGGGGGTTTTGAGGCTAAGTGGGGGTCCAATTCAAAGATTCTAGATTTTGGGAATATGGTATGAGCATATAGGTTAGTAGAAAAAGAAACATTCAGTACAATGCATTGAAGTGAACAATTCTTGATTCTTTGTCCAACAGGAGGTTCTATGATGATGGAGCCATTATGTTGAGGGAAGAAGCTACTGTGCTGACCGGCATGCTGATTGGACTGAGCGCCATTGACTTCAGGTGAAGTTTCTGATGTATTTCAATAACTGCTCCTGATTTTCTTTTTTTAAATCAACACATTTTAATTGCCTGTTTGTAAGCTGTCTTTAGTAAGATGGTCTCTGATATTCTCTTATTAATTTTTTAAATAAAATATGTATGTTTTTAATATAACATTTAATAATGCATAAGCTTAACTGTATTTGCCTATAACACTTTATAAATACAGTACAGACCAAAAGTTTTCCAACAGTCTTGAAGGAGTTCCCAGAGATGCTTAGCACTTGTTGGCCCTTTTGCCTTCACTCTGCGGTCCAGCTCACCCCAAACCATCTCGATTGGGTTCAGGTCCGGTGACTGTGGAGGCCAGATCATCTGGTGCAGCATCCCATCACTCTCCTTCTTGGTCAAATAGCCCTTACACAGCCTGGAGGTGTGTTTGGGGTCATTGTCCTGTTGAAAAATAAATGATGGTCCAACTAAACGCAAACCGGATGGAATAGCATGCCGCTGCAAGATGCTGTGGTAGACATGCTGGTTCAGTATGCCTTCAATTTTGAATAAATCCCTAACAGTGTCACCAGCAAAGCGCCCCCACACCATCACACCTCCTCCTCCATGCTTCACGGTGGGAACCAGGCATGTAGAGTCCATCCGTTCACCTCTTCTGCGCCGCTCAAAGACACGGTGGTTGGAACCAAAGATCTCAAAACTGTGACTCATCAGACAAAGCACAGATTTCCACTGGTCTAATGTCCATTCCATTTGTTCTTTAGCCAAACAAGTCTCTTCTGCTTGTTGCCTGTCCTCAGCAGTGGTTTCCTAGCAGCTATTTTACCATGAAGGCCTGATTCACACAGTCTTCTCTTAACAGTTGTTCTAGAGATGTGTCTGCTGCTAGAACTCTGTGTGGCATTGACTTGTTCTCTAATCTGAGCTGCTGTTAACCTGCGATTTCTGAAGCTGGTGACTTGGATGAACTTATCATCCGCAGCAGAGGTGACTCTTGGTCTTCCTTTCCTGGGGCGGTCCTCATGTGAGCCAGTTTCTTTGTAGCGCTTGATGGTTTTTGCGACTGCACTTGGGGACACTTTCAATGTTTTCCCAATTGTTTGGACTGACTGACCTTCATTTCTTAAAGTAATGATGGGCGCTTGTATTTCTTTACGTAGCTGCTTTCTTCTTGCCATAATACAAATTCTAACAGTCTATTCAGTAGGACTATCAGCTGTGTACTGTATCCACCTCCTGCACAACACAACTGATGGTCCCAACCCCATTTATATGGCTTGGAATCCCACTTACTAAACCTGACAGGGCACACCTGTGAAGTGAAAACCATTTCAGGTGACTACCTCTTGAAGCTCATCAACAGAATGCCAAGAGTGTGTGAAGCAGTAATCATAGCAAAAGGTGGCTACTTTGAAGAACCTAGAATACACAACATATTTTCAGTTGTTTCACACTTTCAGTATATAATTCCACATGTGTTAACTCATAGTTTTGATGCCTTCAGTGTGAAGCTACAATATTCATAGTCATGAAAATAAGGACAACTCTTTGAATGAGAAGGTGTGTCCAAACTTTTGGTCTGTACTGTAGATATGTAATGTACACCCAAAGTGGGTTTCTGAGAGACAAATCTGGCTATAAAATAGCAACTTTTTTGCAGTTTTTGCTTGAAGGGAGAAGCTCTGGATGGGAAATCTCCAGTTGTGATTGACTACACGCCCTACCTGAAGTTCACTCAGAGGTGAGATTCACCCAGCTGATCAATTCACTTAAAATAGGAGGATGAGTTTTTAGTTTTGTGCTGCTTTTCTGCTGCCTAGCTATGACTACCTGAGTGATGAAGATGACCGCCGAAGCGTGGACAGCAGCAACAGCGAGGAGAGTGTCCCTGAGCATCCCTACATCCCTCTGGTGACCGATGAGGAGAGCTGGAGCAACAAGTGTCGCAAGATGGAGCAAAGGTTTAAGATCGTCTACGCCCAGAAGGTGACTCTCAGTGACCTCTAAGCTCAGCTTTCTTCTGTCCAGTTTCTCCTCATCTAATTGTGGGTTTGTGTTGTGTAGGGGTATCTGGAGGAGCTGGTGCGTCTGCGGGAGTCGCAGCTGAAGAACATGGAGACGGAGAACAAGCGCCTCAGAGCCAAAGTGGAGGAGCTAACACTGCAGGGCCAGCAGGAGAAGAAGGAGCTGGAGGCCATCGTGCTGGAGCTGCAGGCACAACTGTGAGAAATCACATTTAAAGTTTACGATTCTTTCTCTAAGGAACACAATAGGACAACAGAGTGTACGCTTTCAACTGCTGTTGACAAAAAAGGGGGATTTTTCCACTTTTTGTACTCATACATAGAATATTTAGCTTGTGTCTTATTCTGGTATTAGTCTTCTCTTGTGTGTTGTCATCCATTTACTTCTTGCATTTCTTTTTTGCATCTGTTAGTATTTTTGTCACTTTTGGCATCGTTGTGGTCTTTGGTCTCTCCAGCTGTCAGCTCTCTGCACAAATACAGCCTGTTTCAATTAGAGTCACCTGTTCTGCATTCAGTTTTCACCTCCCCAGTGTTTAGACAGTGGTTTACATGCCCTCTTTTTCAGGTTCCTTTGGTTGTGCCTCCAGCTTTGCTCCCTGTTTATATTTATGGATTTTCTCCACAGCTCTCTCCCCTGAGTTCTGGTGTTTTGTTGAACTTATTGTTTTGCGTACTGGTGTAAGTTGTATAAATATACACTTAACCATGCCTCCTCTCTGCTTCCTGCACACACTTGGGTCCTCCTCAACCACAAACCCTGACAGTTACGCTCTGAAACAGAATTAAAACACTCCCAAGTCTGTGGAAATGTGTAATACTCACAGACTAGTAATGATCAACGCCTATGTGGCGTGTCTAAAAGCAGTATTAACCACAGATACCCTGAACAGGTTGCCAGTCTATCACAGGGCAACGTAGAGATAAAACCATGCACTTGAACACACACTTATGCTTAAGGGCATTTTAGAGTAACCAATTTACCTAACTGTCATTTGTTTTTGACTGTGGGATGAAGGCAGAGTGCCCAGAGAGAACCCATGCAGAACATGCAAACTCCATGCAGAAAGACAAGGCCGAGATTCAAGTTCAGAACTTTCATGCTGCAAGACAACAGTGCTAGTAACTCCGCCATCGTGAAGCTTAACAGGGAACTAGATTGTCTTAATTTGTATCTCAGAACATAAAGCTTATTTGTTAAAATTTCTTCGAAACTCTCAGCTGCCTCAATGGACAGCTGAGAGTGAAAGTCAATGCTTAATTTATTAATTTATTTATGGGTTTAGCTGAGTTCATTAGTATATTTGAAGGTAAGTACTGTGAAATACTGTGATTTCTAAAATGAACGACTTACCTAAAATGTTGTGTTTGCAAACAAAAATACTCTAAATAATTTTAAGTCAAAAGTAAAAATAACTGAGTTTAACTGTGAAATGATGTAACATTTGAAATATTCAACCAGTAAGATATATCTAACACTATCCCACTGCAAAAATCAATCCATAGTTCAAGGTGGATACCAAGACTCCCTAAGAGTGCTGTTTTCTGGGGTAAATTTCTACCCTGGCATACTGATTTGCCCCTGGATCCCATAGTGGAAATGATGAGGGTTAAAGAATAGCCCCAGATAACTATCCTGATTCCAGGAAAAGGTTCCAGTTGAAATGCTTAATAACAGCTAATTAACAGATGCTAACGAGTCACAATAGGACCCATTTAAAACTGCCCTTGGGTTGGGGATGGAATGGTCATAAGATGCATCGTTCAGCACAGTGCATATGTTAAAAAATGTTGCGCTTGTAACTGTAATTAGGTCATATAAATATTAAGGTTTGAGTTTTTTCATCTAAAGCATGTTATCTATTAGAGCCATTAGAACCATTTACTCTTCTTTTTCTCAGGCAATGTTTGTAAGAAATTGAACAGGTCCCAAAGAAGTTATTGACACCGTATTTAGCATCAAGAAACAGCAAATAAATGCTGCTATCTAAGTAAGATAATTACAACTCATAAGTGCTGTATATAACTTGGGTTAAATAAAACAGGTTCTGTAGTATAAAAATATTGTATTCTCATAGCAATACCTCTTTGTTCCTTCAGCTCTGCCCTCCTGCCTTGTGATACCTCCCATTTGGCTAAAGATCTCTCCATCCCACTCGTTAACCAGTGGTCCACCATGACAAACAACCAAGGCGATGTCAAGCTATTCCGCAGGTAATCCCCTCTGCACAGTAAAACACCCTGTTGCTGGATGAATTCATTCAAGTTATTTATTGCTCTGCTTTGCTGTATTAAAATGCACAGCTGAGACTGTACAAGTAAAACTCCAGGTGCATTCTAGCGTATATGCCTTATGGTGATATCTTTTGCATCAAGGAGGAGTTTCCATAGTCTGGAGCAACTTTCTGCTGAAGTCAGTCTGAACTCTGACTCCCAGAAGACTGACGGGAGACAGAATGGAGATGCTGACTGGCCCTCAGACGGTAAAACTGCTTTACACTTATACCAAATGTATGTCATGCATTATGTGGTATTTAAATCTTCATTTGTGACACAGTGCCAAAGTTTTCAGTTAAATATTCTGAAACTTTTTCACATATCATAAATAATATTCATGTTCTGGAAAAAAATACACATGTACGCCCTAGATCACTATATAAAAGCCTTGTAGTTGCAGCCACCCATGCACATGTGCATGCATATATTTGCACAAAGGCAGGCTTGAGCCCACTGTATGTTGCTTTGTGTAGGCAGTTTAAACTATGCACGATTGTAACTTGGATTTTATAGTGTTTTTCTGTGTTTTCCCACTGCAGGAAAAGACAACACTCCCTCCATGCTGGGGCTGTGTGGCTCTCTGGCCTCCTTACCGAGCTCCAAGTCTCTGGCGAGCCTGAAGTCCAGCGAGTGTTTGGTTAACATCAGCACTGAACCCAGCCCTGCGCTCTCTCCCAGCTAGGAGCTCCAGAGCAGCAACTTAATCGCCTCCTCCAGCCTGTTTACCTGGTGATGCTGCGTTGACAAAACCCTGCTCCTGCCACATTCCCATCTTGATTAAATAAAAAAAGGAGCGTTATGACACCACATATGGATTTTCATACATGAAGCAGAAAGAGTTTCCCTTCTTTATTTTCTGTTCTCTCAAATTAACACTTTGTACTTCCAATCAATCCATCCATCTAAAAACCATGCAAACCTTTCCGAAGCATCCATCTACCTTTTTTCCCAATTCCGCCTCGCACATTTTTTAGATATCAGTATTCTTGCCCTGGCTTTGTCTGTGTTTGAATGCACATTTGTCCTGTTTTTTTGAATTTGTATGTCAAAAGCTTCATCAAAACAGCACACTGAGGTGTTTGGATGCAAACACAGAAGTGAGGGTCATTTTAATAGATGCAGATAACAGGGTGAGAGGATTTGACATCAGAATACATACAGAAGTGTCTTTGAACAGCATGACAGGTTTAAACTGTCAAAATCCTCTGACAGTGCATATCATATTGGCTTGAATTCTTTAGCATTACAAACTCCTACAGTATGATTAAACCTGTGCTGCTCTTCATTGGTTTTGTACAGATATAAGCTACTGCATATCTTCACGTGTTTTGACTCAGTACAGCAGTATTTTCTTCCCACTTGTCTACAGTTTCTGTTATTATGTTGCAATAAACTGCTTTTTTCCATTATTTGTGTCTGACTAAACATCTTAATGCTTCTTCCTGACACAAACAATATAAACATATTTATAAATGGCTGCTGAACAGGAGCGATTGTTGTTGTGCATTGAGCCTAAAAATGCATTACTCTAGTTCCATCTAGTGGTGGACTTCTAAATTGTTTGGAAACCATTTCATTAGTCCAACTTAGAAACGCAACATAATACAGTTAACCACTCCAGGATGGGTCGTAAAGTTGTAAAGTCTCAACCTACAGGAATGCATTTGAAGTGTGAAAAATATAGAATTAGATTTTATTATTTTCTCTGTTCTGGACAACGGTAAAAAAAGAAAATGGAGTAATACAGAGACCTTTTCTTACTATTTTATAAAAGACAAAAGTCATACCGTTTGGATATACTGTAAAAAAATGTCTAAACCCTCTTTTGCTTAAAATAAACTCTTTATAAATGAGGCTCATTTACTATACATTGTATGTGCAGATTGCTTGACACCGGTAATCCCATACATAGATTTGTCTGCGTCTGTCTTATACCCACACAGCAAGTCCAGTACATATACTAAGGCATTATAATGGTTCCAAAAATTTGGTGAAAAATCTTGGAAAAACAACTAAAATATGGAAATTTAAAATTGCTGAGTTGCTGCCAGGCATGAGCCAGTTACAAGTTATCTCAAGGTTTTAACCAGTCATGGTTTGACAGATCTGTCATATCATTTCTACAGTTTAAAACCCTCTTTATGAGATGCCCAAGAAAGTGCTGCAGTAACTAATGTTTTCCTAACCATAAGAAGTCTGGAGTAGTGTTGCCCTGTCCCTGCCCCACCTGTTGCTGATCACTGCTTGTCAGCTGGTTGAAACAATAAGGCTGCTACGTTTTTCCTGGCTTACAAGAAAGACAAATCCAACTGTTTGGAAATATTTTAGGTTGCGGTAAACACTGAAAAACATGGTGTGAAATCTTTTTTTTGCTTATTCTATGTTTTTGCTTACACCAATTTATCATGACTGAAAACGCATCAGTTATACTTTTCTTGGCCAATACCAATTTGCAGTTTTCTTTGTGGTCTCGCCTGCTGATTTTTTATTCTAAGGATTAAGACTATGACACATAAAAGAGAAAAAATGAAAATGTAAATATAGAGGTAGTAGTAATCCAACAGTGAAAAAAAAAGAAAACTACAAGATCATCCCAATGTATGCATTAATAACATTAATAACAAGTTAGTCTTTATCAGATTTTTATTAAACTTAAAAACTGGTGCATACAGATGATATAGTCCTGAAATAATGAAACTTTTCATATAGAGGAAGAAAAATATTTTTTTTCTGTATGTGACCTGCTGATCAACAATCAGAGCTGATTAATGCATAACTCGTCAATTCTGATCTCAGGTCAATCAATATCAAAATCAATTACGATAATACAATAAACAATATATTATTTTAGTGGCAGCAGGAATGAAAATCGCTTTCTTGATTTAAATAAAAGCAACACGGTCATCTAATACAGTTTAGCTTTTTGTATGAAAACCATGATAACATGACAGTGGGATACTTCTTATCAAGGTTGACATGCTATGGAAATCTAATAGCACCTCACGCTAAGCTGTTGACTTTTGTGTCTTTGACACAAGAAGGAGCTAACAGAGCTGCATCAATACTTAAAGTCTCTTCTGTTACCTGTTGCTGCAGTTAGGAGAAAGAGATTGGTATCTTCACATTGCAGAAAAAAACAATTGAAATTGCCCTCACTTTACATAAGACATGTTGCTTGCTTTCTCAGCCACATACTGTTATTTTCTGGATATACAAAAGAGTTTCAGATTAGAAGCTACACCTAAATTAGTAATAACTCAAGCCATTTCGTGCACAAAGCATATAAGCATATAAGGAGCCCCTGAGGCCCTGAGCCATGCATTAGGAGAGCACACATACACACTGTGAACGGATCTAAGGTCTGCGTTTAAATGGAGGAGGGGATGCTTTGCCATGCCCTGCAAAGCAGAACAAAAATCTTAACAAAGTGGGTGGGAATTTTTTGGAGGTGATGGGGGTGGAGGGGCTAAACTCTCCTTTAAGAAGATAGATGGATGTGACGTCCAATAGGCGTTCAGTAATATTCTGCAGCGACCAACCAGATCAGCCTATCTTACAAATAAAATGCCACACGAGTTACTTACACAGGTTGAGCTGTTGTCATTCTGCTGAGAAGGGAATCAAACTACCAAATGTAAGGCGATCGCATCAGTTCTGATGTGTTATACACGGATCTAGACTGTAGACTTCACTACGCTTGTCTTTCTGATTTTCTCCGCTTAGACGAAACAGCAAGGCGAGAAAAATGACTGTGACCATCACAAAAGAAAGCTTCTGTAGTTTGTGCATTCAGCGCCTTGGAGGAACTGATTACAGTTAGAAAAAGAAGCTGCTGTGAACGACGGGGAAACAACTTGACACAAGCTGAGTGTGTGTTTTCTTAAGCGCGGCTCGGTTGTGGAAGAGAAGTGTGTGCGTGCGTGCGTGGGGGGCGTGGGAGGGGATGACGGGCAGGAGTGGAGGAGCGCCCCGGGGATGCAGCAACCCCAGCCTGCAGCCCCTCCGAGCCACCGTCCCGTTCCAGCTCCAGAGAGGCTCCGTTCTCCTCTGCAGGGAGCTCAAAGCGGGTAAATGCACATTGCAGAGACACAAAAGTTTGTTTTCACTCACCTTATAAGTGTTATTTTGCTCAGAAATTGCAGGACAAAGCTTTACTTTTTTGGTAATGAGGAAATATTTCCACTCTTTATGAAACAACGTGCTGTCAAGTTAAACAGCAACGACTGACAATTGGTAACATTCTTAAATCTAGATGAAAGCTTACTTTCTAAATCTAATAGGTCTTTATGATAAATATCTGTTTTTATATATGTAACAGGGTTGTTGTAAAACGGATAAATGCAGGAAAACTGCAGTTTATTTGAACACAAGGTATTAAAGGCTCTATCCAGCAGTGCATGTTTTTCATTGATAAATGTACACTGACAAGAAAAACGCACCTTAAACTATGAAACTTGGGGCTGCACGGTGGCGCAGTTGGTAGCACTGTTGCCTTGTGGCAAGAAGGTTCGACTCCTGGCCGGGGGTCTTTCTGCATGGAGTTTTCATTTTCTTCCCTTGCATGCGTGGGTTCTCACCGGGTACTCCGGCTTCCTCCCGCAGTCCAAAGACATGCCTGTTAGGTTAATTGGTCTCTCTAACGTGCCCTTAGGTGTGTGACCGAGTGTGTCTGTATGGTTGTTTGTTGCCCTGCAATGGACTGGCGACCTGTCCAGGGTGTACCCCGCCTCCCGCGCATATACTGCTGGAGAAGCACCAGCTTCCACGCAACCCACTATGGAAGGAGCGGTATAGAAAACGACTGACTACGAAACTTTTTAAAAAGCACATTAAAAATTTAAAAACATTTATTCTGCCTTTTACGTATTTGGGTTGATGAGATCAGAAGCAGAATACTTGAGCAGATCAGCTGGCATTAGTAACAATTATGTCAGACAAGTGAGTTTTGAGAGCTTTCAGTGTGGATTCGGAAACATTTGAGTTGTATTTGAGTTGCAAGGGGTTGAACCATGTGAGACTCCGATGATGGATGCTACTGTGAAGGGCTAACCAGCTAACCATGACTATGACAGTGATTGTTTTCAGACATACAGCTGGTCATGCAGTGTGAACTTCTGCTTTAGCTTTATCAACTTCTTTCCTTCTGTTTTCCTTCTGGTGCTGACTGGAATGATGGCGAAGGGTTAGGTACTGTAGGTGCATTAATATTAGGCCTAACTGATAGGAGTTGGCTAATTTAAAATCTCTCCTATTTCAATGAAAGACGAAAGATGAAAGGTGATGCTGCAGTTCTGTATGAAACTTTGTTGGGACTTGAAGGTCATCTTAATGGAACAATTCCACCAGCTCATATGTTGTTTAAAACAACTTGGTTGATTATTGAAGATTTTTGCTAATGAAATCCGACCAATCCAGTCTGTCCTGGTCATCTTCACATCCCATGCTCATGATAGCGTTTTGCTGCCGCCACACAGTAAACATCTTAAAAAGGGGAAATAGAATAAAAACATACAAATAAATACAGAAGAAATTCAACAAGAAAAAATGCAAATGGACATGTTTAAAAGGGCTCTGATCGTTTGTCTTATGCCCTATGTGATGTCATCAGCGACACATACATTTAGAAGCTTTTTTTGGGAAGGCAGATTTTATATTTTTTTTAAAAACAATTTCCAAAAACTATTAAAACAAATCAAAAAGCTGACTGTGACATGTTCTATGAGTGACAAGCTGTATCTAAACTGAGTTTGGAAAAGTCTGGCTAGCAGTGTTAAAGGAAAAGCAAGAAGGCCGATCTTTGTCATGATCTTAACAGGAGAAGTTCAGTTTGACTAACTCCAGCCCTGTGGTCTTAAAACTAAAATTGCAACACGTTCTGAGAAAGCTATGTCAACAAAAGGAGGTTGCTAACCCTGAAACATAACTTTCCACTCATAATATTATTTTGACACTCGGCTTTCCCCTTCGCACTATGACCTGGTGGATTTCTTTAGAGTTCATGCAAGATGCTAACACAGCAGCAGCACTTTTAAAGGCCTCTTTGTTTCTCTCAGAGTGCTTGTTATGTTAACTAGGTCCATGAAAGTCACATCTGCATGTTATTTATACTTTCTGTCTGCTCTGCGACCCCAGCCAAAGACAGCGTACTGTGGATGTGCCTACAGGTCGGTGGTAAATAAACTAGCAGCTTGTTGTGAGAATTCCTGGCCTTATGTAGCTTTGCTCCAGGTCATAGGCATGATCCACACCTGCCAACATACACATGCTCGCACGGTATTGCATCAGTGCACTCTTATCAAGGAGAAAAGTCTTAAAGGGGACATAGCATGCTTATATTATTATTTTTTTTGAAAGATGTTTTTTTGGCACTAGACACTTTTATTTTCAATTTTTTGACAGTAGGCAGACAGGAAAGAAGGGCAGAGACATTTGGCAAAGGTCGCCAGGTCCAGGACTTGAACCTGGGATGGCCTCATCGAGGACTGTAGCCCCTATATATGGTTGCGTGCTTAAACCCTACGCCACCAGCGCAGTGCCCCATATTATTCTTTTAAGTCCTTCCTTTTCACACTTAAATCATTCAGTTGTGGTCTACATAAAGTGGAACTGCAATGCTTTGGTCTGAACTCCTTGTAATTTAAGCTCCACAGGCTCCTCTTTTACCTGTTTTGAGGTGCGTCTGAGAGCAACTTGTTTTGATGCGGTCTCTTTAAATGCTATTGAGCCACTTCACATCCCACACTTCTCCAGGTCAAAGAGCATTCCAGTCCAACCCTTTCAGCCATTTTTGTAGTTTGATACCAGAGATACAATTATCTAGCACCGCAGAAACTGACAAAAAGGGCAAAAACAATGCTGAACTGTTTATGTAATAACATTCAAAACTGTACAGTTGTCCTCGAGGAGCTAAAAGCAGCACACAGCGTTAACATAAGCAGAAGGCACAATGCTACTGCTATCAAAACAATGGCCTAGACGGCATATCAAAACACAATAAATTCATGTCTAAAATAAAGTTTGTTGTCATTTTAGCTTTATTTTCTGCTTATCACTTTGATGTGTCCATCTTTTCCATAGACAGAAGGAACTGACCCCTTAATCAGGTGAAGTCTTTCAGTAAATACTTGTTGAGAATGGCGGAGGTTGCTGAAGCCACTCGTCCTTGAATGTGGGTACATTTCCATGAAAAATAAAATTTAACCAGGCACTTCGAAGTGGTTCTGATGTTGGGGGACGGTGTGGGTTAATACAACCAACAACCGAACGTTTAGACTTATCCACTAGCAGGTTCGGCATACTTGAGCTTGGGATACAAAATCGCAGCAGGAAATAAAAATGGTGGATACACTGAATTGGGAGCCGGAAGTCCATGACCTTGTTTAGCTGTTCCACAGCAAATACTGTGACGTAACAGTTCAAAAAATGCAATAGAGAATAGAGAAAACTGAAAATTATGACCCAAACAGAGTATAAAGATATCTATGCAGCACCTGGAGACTAAATTCAACTTTTCTGCAATCCTACAGACTCGAAGTACACAACAAAATGTATTTAAGGGCTAAAAAAGTACATTTTGCATGATTTGCCCCCTTTCAAGCACTGACACTGATGTTAAAGTTACTCTAAGATGTCAGTTGCATTAGTTCTTTGTCTTCTACCTCCAGGAATTAAGACTTTTTGCTTAACTTAAATAATGTAGTCTTTAACAATAGGATTTCTGAATGAATTTCAATGGTTTTCCTTGAACCTTCATTGCTTTTCAAAATGTCTGTGCAGAAATCTGCTTAAAAATGATTCAAGTTGACAATCAAATAGGCAAAGACATGTCAGGCCTAAAAATCGTCTTTAGTACATAGATAGTATCTGAAACTCATTTGTAAGAACTATAAATAAAATTGCAGTAAACATTTTACTGCACTTTTGTCATTTGATTTCCCCTGAAGGTCAGAAATAAGGGACTTACAAATTCACCTAGAGTTCAAAGACGTTATGAAAGCCTAATAAACTTTTGAACAAAAAACAGTATGGCTGCTAAGCAAAAGTTGAATGTAATGAGGTATGACTCTGCATGTTTGCACAGCACTGTGTTTGTTACATGCAGGGTTACCACAAGCCAAATGTGGTCACACAGTCAGGAGGTCACTGCTGTCCTTTGAAAGGCAGTTATTTAAATATAAGGACCATTGCAAAATGATTGTCACCTCTTCAAATGTTTAACATTTAGTTGTATTACAATCACAAACTATCACATTTTATTGTGAAAGACTAACACAAAGAAGTGGTTGTTTGCAAAGTGGAAGATAAAGACACAGGGTTTCAGTCAGTTTTTTGTAGAACCACCTTTTATCTTCAATCACAACTCTTTATCTCTAATAAAGTTCTAGAAACTATATGTTTTTCCATCCTTTATAAAATAGCTTAAGCTCAGTAAACTGGATGGAGAGCATCTTTAAACAGCAATTTTCAGGTCTTGCCTCAGATTCTAAATTGAAATTAGGTCTGGACTTTGATTGGGCCATTCCAACAAACGGATAAACTAAACCTTTCCATCATTCCTCTGCCTGTATGTTTAGGGCTGTTGTCTTGCTGGAACATCCACCCCAGTCTCAAGCCCGTTGCAGCCTCTAACAGGTTTTTTTTCCAGAATTACCCTGTTTTTAGCTCCATTTTTCTTTCCATCAACTCTGAGGAGTTTTCCTATCCCTGCTGGAGTAAAGCATCCACTCAGCTTGATGCTGCCACCACCATGTTTCATAGTGTGGGTGTAGGAGTTTCTGCACGTATATCGTTTTGCATGTAGGGCAAAAAGTTCCATATTGTCCTCAGCTGACAAGAGTATGTTCTTCACACGTTTTACAATACATTGTTGCGCAGTGGGTTGCACTGTTGCCTTGCAGCAAGAAGGTTCTGGGTTCAACTCTCAACCAGGGGTCTTTCTGCATGGAGTTTGCATGTTCTCCCCATGCATGCGTGGGTTCTCACCAGTTACTTTGGCTTCCTCCCACAGTCCAAAGACATGCCTGTTAGGTTAATTGGTCTCTCTAAATTGCCCTTAGGTGTGTGTCTGCATGGTTGTTTTTTGCCCTGCAATGGACTGGTGACCCGTGTTATAGAAAATGACTGACTGACTGACTTGTTGCACATCATCTTCTTCCTCCCCCACTCTTTCTAGCGGAAGTGACAAGGTCTTTCTTTCTGGCTTTGTTATGGCATTCTTTCATAGTACTCTTCCATTAAAAGCAGATTAGTAGACTGCACAATTAACTGACAGATTCTTATACCTAAGATGCTTCTCTCATTATTACTCTGCTTTTTCAATCTGTCAGTTTAGGTGGACTCCCATGTCTTGGTAGGTTTGCATTTGAACAACAGAAACATTTAATGATACCGCTTCATGCATAGTGGGTCGCGGGGAGCTGGTGCCTATCTCCAGCAGTCTATGGGCGGGAGGCGGGGTACACCCTGGACAGGTCGCCAGTCCATCACAGGGCAACATACAAACAACCAAGCACACACTCAGTCACACACCTAAGAGCAATTTAGAGAGACCAATTAACCTAACAGGCATGTCTTTGGACTGTGGGAGGAAGCCGGAGTACCCGATGAGAACCCACTCTGTGATATGTTCAAAGCTTCTTGGGATATTGTTTTATAACCTAACCTTGCTTAACACTTCTCCACAACTTTCTCCCAGACCTGTCTGCTGTGTTCCTTGATCTTCATGATGCTCTTTGTTTACTAATGCTCTCCAACAAGCTGATGAGGCCTTCACAGAACACCTGAATTTATGCTAAAATTAAATACATTCATATGGACTCTACTTAGAAATAAGCGGACATCTGATGAAGATCTTGTGCCCGTTTTTATTTTTTGGTACCAAAGTAAAAAAGACTGAATACAAGCTGCATCTTTCAGAACTTTATTCGTAAAACATTTTGAAACTAAAGTGGCCATTTTCCTTCCAGTTTAAATTCATGCACTACATTATGTTTGTCTGTCACATAAAATTCCAATGAAATATATGACGCTCAACACCAAGCTAAAACATACACTTGTCACTTATTTTATGTATATTTTTTCTGTTTCCAAAAGTTGACAAAAACGCCGCCCGCCCACCAAGACCCACAATTCGTCGAACTCTTTCTTTGGATACAATTGTTGGACCGTATCTGCAGGGGCACTGGCCCAAAGAGGCAGAGGGCACACCGGTTGCCTGTGTCAATGACAAAGCCACCCAGGTAAATGCCAGTATATTTTACAACCCTCCAATTAGTACTTGTGCTTCAATAGAAGTTACAGTAATTAAAAGAAAACTGGACAAGATGAATGTCAGCTTGGGTTGCACCAGAGTTAGCTGGTCCAGGGACTTATTTCCCATAAAACCTGTGTGTTGCAGAGGAGAAAGCAGACAGGTTTAACTCCCAGTGCTCGTCAGCTCTCCATCTTGTGTATGTAAAGACAAGATATCTGATGTAGGCTCTGCAGGTGTCTGGGGGGTGTGTGTTCCAGTTTGATACAGCGGGTGGAAAGCAGCCAACTGGAAATAGTTGTTTTGTTCTTCTTCAAACTGCTGTTCCTCCCTTGCTTTCCCTCCACCACCCCTCGACTGTATCTGCCCCAAACTAGTGCACAAAGCCCAGACTTAACATTGCAGAGTTTCACACATGTTCATCTTCATCTTCGCTCATGACACAGTTTAAAGCTTGCATGAACCCCCTTTGCCTCCATTGTGAGGAAAAGACCCCTCCTGACCTCATTATACAGACACCCCATCCCCCCAGTGCTCCCCTGAAGCCTACCACCGACCCACCTCCTCTCGCCAAACTTCCTTTGCATTATGTCAGATGGTATTACAGCCCCCCCCCCACATGCAATTTAATCCCTTTTCATGCACTAAGCAGAAATATCACTGAGCTTGACTTGTTTTCGTTTAAAAATCTGAAAAAAAGTCTGAATTTTACACTTTAATCGCTGATTAAATTCTGTATCAGATAACCACATTATTATTGAAAGTATCTGAGGTCACTTCAGTCAGCAAGAGATAGCACATCTTTAAGCTCAACTCTGACTCAGGAGTTTGAGCTCAGTGCTAATGCTAGCAGGCTGATATTTATGGTGCATGGTGCAGCTGCAGCTGGTAGAAATCTCATTACTTCTGCAAGTACTTGGCTAATTATTATTAATGAAATCTGTATAGTCGTTCTAAATAAAATGCAGTTTTGATTATTTAGAGATGCTTTGTTGATGAATGATACATGTTCTGCACTCAATTTAGATCAATGTAACCTTAGATGGACTCTGCAAAACTCTACATGTGGTTCCCATTCATACATTCACACACACACACACTCACACACACACACACACACACACACACAGATGCTAAAGGCCCCGTAAATGCTGTGCAAGGGGCGTCGCTTGCCCTTTGGAGCAACTAGGAGTTCAGTGACTGGCTCCAAGACAATTCCTGGATTCTGCATCTAGGCACTTGGATTTTATAAAATTTTATGTAATCTATTAAAAGGTTGTTCATATTTCAGCCTATATATAAGTGGATCAACTGACCCACTGGTCATTGCAATTCCTTGGCCCATACTTCTATGGTGGCTTCTTGGCTTAATGTCCTTCTGATTCCTTTTTGACTTCTTACATAATTTATAAACCAAAATAAGCATTAACTAGTGCTTAAAATGATTAAATCTATAAGTAACTATGTCTGACATTTTTTGTAGATTACATTGGTTAATTGGGAAAAGAAAGACAAGCAGGGCAAGTTTATTTGTATAGTAACATTCATACAAAAGGCAATCCAAGTGCTAAATAAGACTGGAGCTTGCTTAGTATAGCACCAGACAATCCCACCCATTTCCCCAGTCCATTAATTATTGTGTTATATTTAAACTCAGTCCTCAGATATAGTTATTACATGACAGAAGCTCTAGATGCATCAGTGTTAAGATGTATCATGATTATGATTATTCAAAACTTTTACCAGCGAAGTATCCGTACATTGCAAAACAATACACCATCTTTTACTATATAGACTCACTTAGGCTCTAAAAATTTTAATGCTATTGTTAAGCATACAAAAACACAGCTGATTCCATTCAGTCATTGTCTAGTAAAAAAAAATCAAACCTAGATGGAGAATATGTCTTTGAATATTAAGTATCCCTTGTTGGTACCTCAGAATTTTGAAGTTAAATCAACACTCTGCTCTATAAAAAGAGACATTTTGCCAGTTTGCTTGTGTGTGTCATTCAACTACAGGATTCAACAGAAGGGGTCTTCTAGAGAGGGATTCCCAACTCGGCAGCTCGGTAAGGCGGCTCGGTAAGGCGAAGGGGAAAAAACAGACAATTAGTTAAGGGTTTCAAGAGATCATCCAAAAATTCAGAAGTAGCTGGCCAGGTGATCAATACCGCAACAGGCAAAACACTCTGGCGTAGAAGTGCCAGCGAGCCACCCCCATATTGTCCTCCAGCTGATGAGGCAACGATGTGCACGACGGACCGAATAGGCGGGATGGCCCTGGAAGACCTGGGCGGGGGGAGGGGACACGGCCGGAAGGCAAAGCGTGCTGGTCTGGACCGGCTTAACTTGAGAGACGTGTAAAACAGGATGAATCCGGAAACTGGCTAGTAAACAAAGTCGAACTGACGCGGGACCAACCAGAGACTCGATGGTGTATTGGCCAATGAACCTGGGAGATAGCATTCGGGACAGGGACTAGAGGGGACGTCCCGTGTGGAGAGCCACACCTGTTGACCCGGACGGTAGGCCGGGGCCGGGACACGCCGTAGCGCTTGTTCTGGGCCGCAGTCCAATGCAGAGCCTTCGTCGCCGCACTCCAGATGCGCTCCAGATGTGCTGTTGCGCTGACGTTACTGTGATCTCCTTCTCATTGGACGGAAACAAGGGCGGTTGATATCCCAGGGAGACTTCAAATGGGGTGAAACCAGTTGCCGCTGATACACGGGAG
The DNA here is from genome assembly GCA_036173005.1 of Crenichthys baileyi. NCBI lineage: Eukaryota > Metazoa > Chordata > Actinopteri > Cyprinodontiformes > Goodeidae > Crenichthys > Crenichthys baileyi. Next base: position 140,419 of record JAHHUM010001763.1, on the reverse strand, counting down.
TTATGCGAGTACTTGACCCAAGGCAGGTAGGTGCTCCACTCGGTGGGGTCGGAGGATGTAACGCAGCGGAGCACCAGCTCCAGTTCCTGGTTGAGCCTCTCCACCTGCCTGTTGGTTTGAGGATGGAACCTGGACGTCAGCGAAACCTTCGCCCCCAGAGCTGTGCAGAACTCCTTCCAGAGTCGGGCGGTGAATTGGGGTCCCCGGTCTGACAGCACGTCCTGAGGTATTCCATGAAGCCAGAACACATCTTCAACCAGGAGTTTGGCGGTCTGGAGGACTGATGGTAATCTTGTTGGGACCACAGCCATGGATTTCAACATTAAACTCTGGTACAAACTTTTCTGGAACTTTCAAAATAAATTGCATTCAACCGACTTCCAGCACAACTTCAGAAGGGAAAGGGGGGTAACAGCGGACTTCCCATGATGCCACTGTTCACATAAAACCCCCTCTTCTCCCACAAGTCTTTCTCTACCACCTGGACTCCGCTGCGAGACTGGCCGGAGAGGCAGCACGCTAATGTCTCTTTGCTGGCAAACAGACATAAACTCTTCAACTGGATCCGAGAGTGTCATAAGATCACGCGATCATATGCACGAGTTAAGTACAGATGAATTACTGTTTGTGTACCTGATATTCATTCATAAGAAGGGGAAATTAAGGTATAAGCATTTTGCTTGACTTTCTCTCTGAAGCCTGCAGAAGCAAACTGTGTTCCAGAGAGGTCCCCAGTAGAGACGCTGTCTCTACGAAGCAGAGTTGAGCGGTTCTCCCGGTCTGGAAGGAGGACAACCGAGACCACATCACCGTGGTAACATGCAGTTTGGTCGGCCCGACAGAGCGGCCGCCCAGTCACTGCTCCGGAGGTTATTTGGAAGCTAACCCGTTTGTTCACAGAGCTTTCCTCAAACGTCCTCGCCCTGGACAGTTTTTCCTCAGCATGGTTCATGAGGTTAGGGTTTGGGCAGAGTAATAGAGAGATATTTAGGATGAAATGATCTGAACGTTTTCATTTTATGAAGTTTTTTTTTTTTTTTGTGTTGAACTCGGCTATCTTGGTGCTAGCAGGCTATCTGCAGCACACGTGCTCAGTTTTGTGTTTGGTGTTTGTGTGTTTTTAAAGTTAAGACAAACTTTATTTAAAGGGGTGATTTTAACACAGAAGATTGATCATAACGCGCCGTCCGCGCTTATGCTTTTTTACCCTTTTATTGACGGTATTTTTAAAGGTGTGTGTTTGATTCTGGTGCTAAGCTATTGGCTTCTTTTGTTAGCTTTAACTGCTAACAGCTAAGAACATGTGCTTGCCCGCTAAAGAATAATCAGAAAGGTTGTTAGTTTTCAGTCCAGTAAATAATAGTTCCCTAAACATTATTTTACTAAACTTGATAAGTAAACAGCCCTATTTCTTCAGAAAGATTTGGCTCTTTCCCAAAATATTTCCTTGAATATTTTACCATTTCCTTAATACTTCTTTAAAGATTATTTATTAAATAAAGGCAGCTAATGAGACACCGTTGAGAATTAGTCATCCAGAAGGTTGGTTTTATTCAGCAGATCATTCTTTAAAACATTATTTTATTAAAATATTTTATCTGATCTTGCATTGTGAAGGGTCGTCTAAAGGTATGCTGATTATTGCCCAAGTTGGTTCCAAGACTAACTTAACTTCATTTCAGATTCTTCAAGATAATCCTTGGTTCTCAAAAATAAATAACATTGCATGGTAATGTTGCATCACTCTTTTGGTCATGGTTTTCATGGTGCCTCTGCTGGGTCCGGCTGGCCTGAGTGTTTGGTCATTGTTTTTAAGGCCGACTTGACCCACATGCAGAGAACACTCAGACAGAGAAGCGTAAACCCAAAGATTTATTACTCGATTCAGAAGAAGGAATGTGAAGAGCGAAGCGGGTCGGTTAGGCTGCAAGGGAAACGACAGAGATGAGCAAGAGAATCAGGTAGGATAATTCGTTTCTTTCATCTATGTTCACTGTTCCGGTGGAGATCGAGCCGCCGGGGGGGAGAAAGGTGCGAGTCTGGAACGTGTGCCTGCACTGACTCGGCTGGAGCGTTCCGATGGTCCAGGTAGGTCGAAGGTGGGTGGACAGGTTGCGCTTAAACAGCCTGGAGGACTCGCAAGGGCAGCTGCCAGACCAGAAAACAACTGAGAGTCCGGATTCGACAGAAGGGGTCTTCTAGAGAGGGATTCCCAACTCGGCAGCTTGGTTTGAACAGCCTAAGGCGAAGGGGAAAAAACAAGACAATTAGTCAAGGGCTTTCAAGATATCATTCAAAAATTCAGAAATGGCTGGCCAGGTGATCACTACCGCAACAGGCAAAACACTCTGGCGTAGAAGTGCCAGCGAGCCACCCTCATATAGTCCTCCAGCTGATGAGGCAACGATGTGCACCTGTCAAATTCTCCGAGGTGAGAGAAGGTTAGTAGCAGGCAGGTTGAAAACCAGACTGTGACAGTTTGGAGTGTATTAACACAATGCCAAGGAAGAAAGAAACAGCTAATGACTTTGAGAAGTAATTGTTGCTGTCCATTCAATTGTGAAGAGTTAAAAGAGTTCAAATCAATCATTCACCATTGAAAAATACTTTGCCAAGCTTTCCATAGTTGGACGTCTCAACAAATTCACAACAAACTGAGACTCCATCTGAGTTTCTACAGGCCTCAGGTAGCAGTTTAATTGTTTATGTTCTTAGGCAGGATAATAAGGAAAAGCGCTGAACTAGTATGGATTGTTTTGAAAGGATGCTAGAAGAGAGCCTCTTCTCTTATAAACAAGATGGTAGCATGAATTTGGTATTTCACAGTGTATTTGAATGGATCAGGAGGCATCTGAAACACCGTTAAGACAGATCAGACAAAAGTAGAGGTGTTTGGGGAAAACTAAGCACAAAATAGTTCCGAGTGAGGTCAAAGGAACTAAGCACCTTTTAGTCATTGTGTCAGGCAGTAAAGGGCCATTTTGCGTACCAGAGTTCTCCAGAGTCTAAGAGGTAACTTTTCCGACAGTTGAAGCATGGCCCAACCTGTGTCATCAGCAAGACAATGATCCCACAAACAGCAGCAAATATATAACAGAATGGTTAAAAAGGAAAAGATTAAAAGTGTTTCAGCAGCACAAAGTCCAAGGCCTTAAGAGAGCTGTGCAGAAACAAATATCTGCAAACCTCAATGAAGTGAAACAAGGTTGGAGAAAAGAACAGGACAATTTTTCCACAAGAGTGTAAGAGACTGATTAAAGCTAAATGTGATTCTATGAGCTAATGAACCATGGTGTGTACTTTATTTACTTGCAGCTTTTTGATTTTCTCTTTATCTTTGCTTAATAACTAATGAAAGTTTGGAATCTGTTTAGTGTTTCTAACTCTGGGGGCTAGATTTAAAAAATTTGAGAACCTAATTAAAACCAGACCATTTTTATCATGATCATTTTGCCATAACTATAGATATAGGTTGTTGCTATGTTCCTTTTAGATAGAAACATTAGCCACGAAGGCCAAATTCTCAAATACATTTTAGGTCTTTTTATAGGTCGGTGTCCCATGATGCCTTGCTCATGTTATGGAAAGGGTGGGATGTTAGAGCTGGATGATTGCATGGGGGAGGGGGTTTTAGTTGATGTAACTTTATGCCAATGTCACTGGATGACTCACTCATGCCGTATTCTGACCTATTTAGCCTTCTGGACATTCAAATAGACTGAAGAGGACATGATATCTGTTTTTTTCCTGCAGGGAGACATGGAAGTAATGGAAGTAACTTTTCTGTGGAGTTGTGAAGCTGATAGCTAGATATGAGGTTTTATTTCTTAGGGACAGAAAATCTTAATGTACTGCAGGGAGCGAAAGCTGTGTGACCTCATTTCTAGCTGACTGAGGCCAGCTGATGAGTAGAATGGAGCCTTCAGAGTGGGTCAAGTTGTGTGGGAAGCTGTGCAAATGGATCGATGTGATACCAAAACTTTAGGTACTCGATCCTGTTGAATAGTCCAACCTTGAACTCAACTGATGAGGATGAATGTCCAGTCGTCTGCTCAGAACCAGCAGTTTGGGGTGATCGACCAGGATCCAGCTGGGAGAAGATCAAGAGTGAATGTGAAGAACTCGGTATGGATATATTAGAGCATGGTGTATGGTGGCTGAAAAAGAAGTGCACCAAAGTATTTGCTTGTTTTTGTTTTTGCCCCTCTCTATGTTAAAAATAGGGTTAGTATATGTGTCTAAGTGCAGTGAGGTGTTGAATTTGTATTTGTTGGTGTGGTTTGGATGGGTGTTTTTGTGTGGGTGTATGTGTTTGTGGAAGTGGGGCTGTTTTTGCAGCTCACAGTGGTTTCTTGTCGCCTTCCTCTGTACAGCTGTTGTGAGACAGGTGTGTGAGACAGCTGTGGGCCTCAGCTTCTGCGTCGTTCTCTCAAGAGGTAGAGCTGATAGTCGTTTGCTGGCTCAGCAAAAAATGTAGAGTTCCTCCTAAAGGTCAAAACTGCTGACCACTGAAACCTTACCTAAATAGGCTCCTTTGATCTGCATATCCCCAAACAGCAGTGTGAGAGCCAACACTGGTATCCTTGTTCATCTTGTTCAACTGTGTGTGTTTTTAAAGACTCCATGTTCCTGGACAGAGGAGACCCGAGGAAGGAGAACTGTGGGTGGGCACAAGCGCTCAGCATCTTGGGGCAGCGCAGAGCACTTGAAGGAGGCAAGTACTGAACTAATAAAGTTTAAAAATGCCTTTTCACTCATTAGCTTGAAATACTAACAGCACCCTAGGGCAAAGTTTGTAACCTTTCCCTTTCAGAGCAAGTCAGACTGGCTCCTAAATCTTTTTTATATCCCTTCTGCCCTCAGGTGGCCAAACTGAGGCACCATCTGCAAAAACGCTCCAGGAATGCAGGATATGATCTCCCTCACAGCACACTGCCAGCAGGACAGGCAGCAGGCATAACTCAGGTAGCCTTCTGCTACTTTTCTTACTTTTATGAAATGTATTTAGGTATATTTAAGACCAAAATATTCATACCCCTTGCAGATTTAGGCTTAAGGTACATTTTTGATTTTTACCGACATGTTACTTTTGACTAGAATTGATATTAACGTTTTGAAGTGGCCCAGCCAACATCCAAATCTATGGAGGGAGATAAAGATTAGGGTGATGGCAAGGAGGCACAAAGACTTGGAGTTCAAAAGCGAAAAGAAATTGTCAACCAGTGGAAACATGGAAAAAGCTGGTCAGCAATTATAAAAGATTGTTTGATTGCTGCAATACCCATAATGATTTCTCCATTAAATTTTTGAAAACCTTTTTTTTTTACAGTAATTCAACATTGTGTTATTGCGTTTAGCAAGTTTCCTGTCTCATTTTATATCACAAACTAACTTCTCGACTGAATGAAAATTGTTTTAGATTTAACCAACCATGGTATGAATCATTTTGGGCTTAACACTATAAATACAGTCGGTGTTAGAGGGTTATAGTCAGTTAGCATGGGTATAAATGTCATTTTTGGACTTTAGATGCAGCATTTTTATGACTAATGTTCTAGGTGGAAAGATTAAACAGCATACAACTTCAATGATTTTCAAAACAAGAATTAGGTGAACAAGTCTGAAGATTTTGTGCATTTTTTAAAAACTCAGAATGTAAAAATTATACATTAAAACGTTTTTATTCACCCATCCAGACCACTGAATTCAGTATTCCCGATAACTTTCATGACCGCAGCTATATAAAATCTAGGTCCTAGCCATGCATACTGCTTCTACAAACATTTGTGAAACAATGGGTCACCCTCAGGAACTCAGTAAATCCCAGTATTGTATCGTGATAGGATGCCACCTGTACAATAAGTCCAATCGTGAAATGTCTTTGCTGCATAACATTCCACTATTACTGGCATTATAAAATGATAGCAAATGGAAACATGGGCAACTAAAGCATGGGCAACTAAAGCCATGAAGTTGTAGGATGCATAAAATCACAGAGCAGGGTCAGTGGATGCTGAGGAGCATAGCTTGCGTTGGTCGGCAACTTTCCGCTGAGTCAATTGCTAAAAGACCTCCAAACATCATGTGGGGCTTCAGAATCTCTCAATAACTTTGCAAAGAGAAAATAGAATGGGTTTGCAGCATAGCTGTACATCAACCACATAGCAAAGGGTCGGATCCGGTGGCAGAAAGCGTGCCACCACTGGACTCTAGAGCAGAGGAGACATGTTTCCTCTGTTTGGTAACCCAATGGTCGAGTTTGGGTTGGGTAATTACCAGGATATTGGCTCGTGCCTGACTGTCTTGATTCAGAGGATATTCTGGTGTTTGGCTGTTTATCCAGAGTTGGACTCGACCCTTTAGTACAGGCATAAAGAAAAACACTTAATACGTAACAAATAATGTAACAAATAATTCAGATAATCCAAAATTTCAGCCGGACACAATAGGCGAGATTCAAAAGATTTATTTAAAGCTCTGGAAGAAGATCAGCAGGAAACCACCAGCGGCAGGCTCAGAAACCTAGATTAGTGGCCATGCAGAGTACTGAGAATAATGACGAACTCAGAATAAAAGCCGCTAACCTTTTCAGAATCAGTTGAGAGATAAGGAAACTGAAATTTAGCTCCTTAGTGTGATGATCCAGTGACAGCATTTCAAGGTCACACGAGCTCTCAGGTTTGTACTCCCAGTGAGTGAGCGAAGTGCGGTAGTGAGGGGACAGAACCAAGATCATAAATGGGGGGGAGGAAGAAGCAGGGTTAAGAAGAGACATCCAGGTTCGAGCAGGCCATTTACTCACACAAGGCTTTCAATAATCTGGCGCTGTTTGCCTGCCAGAGTGCTGCTTATAAACAAGTGAACAGGTGGAGCTGGTGAGGCGTGATTAGGGAGCTGGCTGGGAAGGAGCAGGTGAAAGCAATCCTCCTAATAACTGCAGCACAGAGAAGATCAGCAGGCAGACAGAGATGATGCAGACAAACACTGCAGAATCATAACATTTGAAACCATTCCCAGAGGATTTGAAGCTGTTATAAGTCCAAAGAGTAGGCTGACATCATGTTAAACCCTGTGATTTAAGAGTGAGATGTCACCAAAATTCATATATGTGTAAAAGCAGACGAGTGGATAGTTTTAGCAGTATAGTGTACATACAGACTCAAATATGTATATACAGCCCAAATAATATTTGGTTAAATCAAAAGCAACAGGTTTCTGGCACCATTCTGGCTAGATAATCGACAGTTTATTACCTGAAATAGTACAGCTCATTTACATTGGTTGTTTACCTGGCAGAGGGCTAGCTTTTAGACAGAATCCATGCATTTTTAATAGGGCAAAGGCCAGGACCATTTAGAAGCTTATTGTGAGCCTGCTGGGATGTTGGGACACCAGTGCCACTGTTGACGGTCAAGCCAGTTTTACACGAACATGGACTGTGATGGTGGCGACCAAGAAAGAATCACCTGTTTAAAAATCAACATCTTCTGTCGTGACTGTGGTTGACAGCTTCCAAAATGGAGGACACTTGCCCTCTGGATATAAGATTTATCATCAGACAAGACAAGATTGAGCTATTTAGCCACAGTAAGAGGAGGAATGTTTGGAAGAGTCAAACCTAAGAACCACTAAGCACCAACTGTCAAGCAAGGTTGTGGTAGCGTCATATCGAGGGTCGTTTCACAAGTGAATGGAATAATTAAGATGGAGGATTACCTCCAAATTGTTCAATTTCACATTAAAATCAGTGGCTAGATAGTTGAAACTTTAACATAATTGGGTGTCCCAAAAGGACGGTTATTCCAGATAAAACATCCAAACAGATTTTGGAAAGAGAAAACATTTCTGTGCCAATCTAAATACCTTTGAAAGTGAATGGATTATGCTTAAAAGACAATTCTGTTCATGGAAACCAAGCAATTTAAATGAGCACAACCACTCCTGGTATGGGTGGTCAAATGTCCTACCAGAATTAGGCTAGAAGCTTGTTGATGCCTATAAAAAAGCATGTGGTTTATTTGCAACTTGTGACATTTATCCAAATATAACTGGGAAGATGGAAGAATAGTGCAACTGGAAAGTTACTCCAGTGTTCCCTTTGATTATTAGTTCACTCATAAAAACAAAAGCTAAATTAAATCATTAAAAGCCCAAAATCCCCATGATGAGTAAATGTAAACTTCTGCCAGGCACTGTAAATAAATAAATGTTCCTAAACTCAAGAGATGAAGCTGTTCTTCATCCACAAACTTAGCAAAGAACATTTTTTTGGTTTAATGGAGTTTGTTGCACCTTGAAAAATACACAATTTGGGCCTCTTTTTTGTTAAATGTACAAAAAAACCTAAACAAATATAACAATTTAAGGCTCTTTAAAAAACATGTTAGCATCAAGATGGGGATTCCAAAAGAGCCGTTAGCTGAAACCTTGCATACTGTAGTTTTGAGATCTTAATTCTGTGACAGTAAGTATAATTGGGGAGCCTGAGGACTTTGTCTGTTCAGGAGAAAGAGTTCTTCAAACTCTGCAATGTTCAGCCTTGTAGGTCTTTATCCTGGAAAGGATTGACATAAAATCACATTTTTTGCATGCCATTTTGAAGCAACTCATCCGAACTGTACATTTTGGGGGATCATCGCTCTATTACAGTGAATCCAAATGAGGAGCTCGAGGGCATCTGAGTGATGATGCATCTCTCAGGGCCTCCATGAAGTCTTCACTGGATTTTTTTTTCCTACTTCTTCAAAATGTGATTTTCAGAAATGGTTGGTTCCTTCCAGATAGCTTCTTTTTTATGCCAAGCACTTGTTATTTTCTCCACCTATTCACTTCCCTAATTTCTTTAACTACACATTACTCAATATGCTACAATTATGAGGAACTGTGGCCAAAGTCAATAGAAGAGTTTTTAAAGATATTCAAAACGCCTGCAGAACTGTTGATGAAAACCACTTTAAAATATTGCAACAAAGTTTTCATCCTTAGAAACAAAGTAATGGTTTACAACTGTCTTAAAGGCTCCTGTGTTGACTAAATCCTCTGACAGTGGTTGTAATTTATCTGTTTTTCTGTAGACAGTGCCCATGATGCCTCTGAACAGACTTGCACCGCGGCTGAGACGGAGCGTTGAGGGTCTCAGCTTGGAGCTGGAGGAAGTGTTTGTGTCTGAGAAACCAGATGATCAGCATGAGGTTAGGCCACTAAGTTACAAGAGGGACTGTATAATTCCTAAATCAAGATCAGTGAGGAAAAACAAAGCAAACAAGACTTTTTTCCTGTTTCCATATACAGTGGACCTCAAAAGAGTACACATCCCAGGTGTTTATGATGTAAAAAACGAGACCAAGACAAATATAACAAAGATTTATCCACCTTTAAAGTGATATGTATCTTGCACAATTCAACTGAAAATGCATGTAATACAAAAACCTGCAAAAGCCTGGTTGCATAACTGTGCACAACCTTGAACATATAATTGGTTCTAGCGCCTTTTGGTCCAGTTTAAGCATTCAGTTTTGTTTGATACATACCTACCATCAATGATATTAAAAATGAAAAGCTTTACATAAAGGTTACTTGGCCTAGTTAGATTTACCAGACATTTGCTCATTTGCATCCTTCAGCTGAAGATATAGTCATCAATAATTTGACTAATTACAAGACAACGGCGCTACAAATACTTGACATTTCACCACAACTGATGAAAACTGGTGACCAGTTTTGAGAAGACAAAACTGGTCACTAAAGGTGCTGCAAGAACAGGGAAACATGGAGGTGGCAGGATCATGATCTGGGATCACTTTTCTTCAGATGAAACTTGGGTTTTTGTCAAGGCCAAGTCCAATTATAAAATACAAGTTTAACCAAAGCAGTGTACAATAATATCTATATAAAACCTAGACATAAAACAGATAATAGAAAGAAACAATGCCTCTCAGGTTTGACCTAAAACTTTGGGGTGTCTATCTACAAGAAAGCTGAAGATGAAGAGACTTCTGACTTCACCAGAAGTTCAAAACTAAATCTGACTAAAAGTCTATGGGGTCATCTGAAGAAGGCCATGGACAAGAGATATCCTCCCAATCTGAGAGAGTTGAAGAATTTTTACAAGGTAGTGTGGGCAAGTATTTCCAAGTCAAGATCTGTTATGCTGATAGACTCTGACCAAAGAAGTCTGAATGCTGACATTCATTAAAAATGTGCTTCAACAAAATATTAATTTAAGGTACACAGTTTATTGCATCTTTATTTTTTTCCCCCCAAAATATGTTTTTACTATTTCTGTTGAATTGTACACAGTGTCTTAGATTAAAAGGGGATACAGTTACATCACAAAAGCCTAACATTTTAATAAGGGTATGCACACTTTTGAGAATCACTGGAAATTCAGTTTATTCAAAGTTCTGATTTGGTTTGTTTTCATTATCTCATTTACAGTCCGTTTTAGTTAATTAATGCCTTGCAGATGTGTCATATTTCTCATTCAATATAAGCATAGAAATATTTGTATAATGACCCGTTTGTCTTGAAACTGGTTTATATTATTCATAATAATGTGAAACAGTTAGTCTCTAAAATCATTTAGCTTTTCGTTGCCTTAAATTACGTCTTGAATATTTCAGATTTTGGATATCCCAGATGGCCACAGGGCTCCCGTCCCCGCTCAGAGATGCAGCAGCGGCTCTCAGAGTGAACCCTCTCCAGGACCCCTGGATCCTTCTCTCCTGTCACCTTCCCAGTCTCCATGTCCTCTTGATTCTTCACTCCTGTCTGCTTCTAGTTCTCCATACCACCTGAATGCATCACTTTTGTGCCCTTCCCCACCACCGTGTCCCATGTTGGAGCCAGGTTGGACTCTGGACTTTGTCAAAGCATGACATTGAAATATCAGTTATTAGTTCCTGTGTTGATAGCATCAGTGATAATGTACGTTTCTGTGCAGAGCCTGCAGAGTGTGGGGAGTTGTGTCCTTCTCCATCAACAACGCTTCCTTCATTTGCACTGGAACCTCCTCTGCAGCAGCCGTGCTCCTCTTCCCCTCGTCCCAACAAAACCTACTCCTTCCAGCGCGAGCCACCAGAAGGCTGCGAGCGAGTTAGAGTATGTGGGGAAGCAATGTAAGGTTTTTTTTTCCTAAATAATTTTAGTTCAGCTGTTGACTTGAGCCTTGACTTGATTCTATGTTCTCCTTGTATCTCTTCACCTCCAGGTCTGCCTGTCAAGATGAGCATCCCCTACAGCCATCCTGTCCGGACCCTAACAAAGTCAACTTTACCCCCCATGGAGGCTCTGCTTTCTGCCCAGTCAGCCTTCTGAAACCCCTGCTGCCCTCCATGGACCTCCTTTTTCGCGGCCTGTCTGTGTCTCCTGTCACTGGCTGCTCGGGTCAGACGTCTCCCACCAGGAATCTGGGCATGCAGTAGTTGGAAATCTGAACAGTGTCTCTCAGGACTACACAACAATGCACTGCTGGAACACTTAATAATGTTTTAATGCAGACTGACAATTAAGTATCTCATCGCTGTGGGTCTGTTGACCATTACACTCTGTGTGACTGTAAGCATTTGTTTCTGCCATGCTTTAGGATAATGTGGCCTAAAGTTCAGTTGGTTGACTGATTATTTCTACCTAAAGGATATCTTTTCTGTTAATTTTTTAATCTCACTGAGACTACTTTTATTCTGGGATTCCACCGTAAGAGACAAAGATTAGACTTCAGCATTTAATTTGATTATATGTTAGAAATCCATATTTGGAAGTATATTGCCCTTTTCCAGAAAACAAAAAAGGGATTTAGTTTGATATGTCTGCAATCTCCCAGGTTTTTATTTTTCATTATTCATATCAAAGTGAATTTAGTTTCAGCAAGCCAAGCACTCACAACACACGTAAATTGCTTTTACAGTCTATCCATAACATGCAAACATGTTCGTGGTAGATTTCTATGCTAAATGTGTTGATTAAAAATAAATATTTTAACACTTATCCCCTACTTTTCTACAGATGTTAGGATAGAGAATATTTATTTTCTTATTTTTCTAAGGGTTTACAGTTATGTATTTGACAAAGAAATGTTGTTTGTTATGTTTGAAATGCATATTACAGGTAGGATTTGATGTTTTTCTAGATTTATTTGCCTGAAATTGACATAATTACATCCACAATCTTATGTCTGTCCCTCTAGGATTTTCCTCAAGTGTTGCTGTCTGGAAATTTTGGAAAATAAGGGAATATGATTTAGCTATTTTCCAGCTCTACATTTTAAGGTTTAGCATTTCTTATTTCTATATTTTTTCAGATTCAAATGTTCTGACAATATTTTATGTATTTCAGCAAATCACTCTTTAAATTTACCCTATAGATGGACAATAGGGAACAACGGTTTTTCTACATATCTCCTGAATTTAAGGCTTCAAACTATATCCCCATGTTAAAGATATGTGAGACTATAATTGTTGAATATCAAGAGAAAATGTTATTACCTGAGACCCTATTACTAACTTGTAAAGCTGCTTATTAGTGACTGTGTGTTCTCACATACTCAAAAACGAAGGCTTTGATGGCTGGAGCCTGAGTAACAAAAAGGCTTGATGTGGTAGATGAACCAAAAATAGAAATCATCACAACTGTGTCCATCTTTTAATTGACAGTCAGTGTTGCTTGTTTATTTTATTTTATTTTTGTTAATAGATGTGCCTCTGTTACAAAGTCCAGTAGAAAATAGATTGGAAACACTTGATAAATTTTGTTTTATTTTTATCCATATTCATTAAGACTTAAACCAAATTTTAATTTTCATACTTTTCTAGACTGTCTAAGTTGGTTTGAATCGTTTCACACAGTGTTAAATAAAGAGATAACATACATCAAAATACGGAGCTGGTGGTATTATTAATTGTTTTAGAATAAGAGAAAAATTAGGGGTAAATATGTACAATATTTGTGGAATTACAGGCAACTTATTATCAAAGCCTTATTTTCAAGGAACATATTGTCAGCACATGTCTGTTTTCAAAGAATATTATAATAATATGATATGAATGATAACCATTATATGACAACTACTACGTGATAACTTTTATTAATATTATTGTGCCACTTTGATCGACACGTGGATTTGCGGTTTGTGTTATGATTGGCTCATAATGAACCTTTAATACTTACATGGACCAATCAAATCACTCCACATCCCGACACAACAAAAATGCACGCTACTAATTCAAGAATGACCACCTATTTAATTTTAGCTGTTCTTACGTTTTGCCGGTATACAAAATGTACCCAATTAAATACTGTTATCATTAGTAATAGTTGCAGGTTTTTTCACGTTAAAGTAATCAGTTTGGCCAAGCGTAAATAAACCCCACAATCACTCACTGATAATTAATATTTATTTTGTGAAGCTATAAGCACTCAGGCTAACATGATGACACTCTGGGGTCCTTAAAACAGGATTTTTTTCCCCAGCTGAATTTATTTTACATCTAAATATAAATTATTACTCGATGAAAATACGAATTGCTACTGCATTGATGGTTTGCGTATTCTGGCTTTTTCTGTTACACATTATTTAATTTCATAAACTGAATATTATTTAGATTAATCAAAGCACAAACAACAAAGATGTCGTGATAGTTAGCCGCTGACAGTCTGATTGTACAAACGGACTGTTGAAGCTTTGGTAACTAACAGCCACTGTGCGGTTGCAGAAATACCAGTAACACTTTTATCCGCGGGATTAAATAGAAATCTAACAGCAGCAGTTCCGGGTCTTCCCAGCGGTTATAGTGGAGCGGGACGCCGGTGTAAGGGGAGTGGGGAGCGGAGCGGTGTCGGTGAACCTGCCCGGGCTAGTGGAGAACAGCATGGCTGCGGGAAAGGGAGCAGGGAAGCCCGTCTCGCTGTGGGACAATATGCGGATACGCTTCATCGTTTGCTTTTTTGGAGTCTTCGTGTGTTATTTTTATTACGGAATACTGCAGGAGACAATGTAAGTAGCTAACAGTTAGCTGTCTGCTTGGTAAACTAACACTGCTGTTTTGTCTTGTGCAGAGTGCATGTCGATGACTCATTTGTGCCTGGTGTGTTACATTTTGCTAATGATTGAAACTGTTATTAATTAGCCTTCTGGGATTTAAGCCTCGGACTTTAAAAGGGTCAAACCAAGGAAAATCCTGTCCTCCTTAAAATGTTTCTAACGTTTAATACTCGATACATTAGACAAAAAAACAAAAACAAACAAGGTCTCTCTTCTATGGACTCAATAATGTAACTCTTCCTTGGGGTCATTTTTAATTTTAATTTTGGTTTTTATTTTTGGATAACTTTTACTGCCTTCATTCAAATAGCATAAAATGTGGTCAGGTTGTGTAATTTATGTGTTTCTTAAAGTTTCTTACATGTCATTTTTGAATCCAGAAATCTGTCATTCCATCATTTTTTGTGCTATTGGGCACCTTTTGAAAATTAGTCTTTATTTTTATTTATTCCCTGGTTCCTGTACCAGGGAATGACCTGCTTATGAAAGTATGGGATGGAATTCAAACTTATGAAAACATTTCTTGGGTATGAATACTTTTGCTTTGAATGTCTTTTTGTGCCTGTAACTGGTCGTGTGTATTGTCCAAAGTGTTAGTATATTTTCATTTAGACACCAGTAGTTGTCATTGTGTGAAAATGAATCCACCACATTTTATGTGGGCATAATCACCTCTTCTCTTTTCAACAAATCTTTGCTCAGGTGGAATTAATTGCTTATTAAATTAAAAATCGACTGAATCAAACCACTTTACTGGCAGAAATTATGGCTAATCCAGCCAGATTTTATACCACAGCTATCCTATTGCTTGTTGGCAGCACATTCCTGTAGTTAAACAGATTTGGAGGGAAAACTGTTCAATATTTTTCCTTACAGTTAATTAAAGCATCAAGTTGTAAAATCTTGGAGTAGTTTTCTAGGAAGAATATGGAAAACAGTAGGATCTCAGGTTCTATACACAGCAATGCCTGTCACAGGTGGGATGCTACTGCAGATCATACCTGGTTACAGATAATTACCAGTGTTTGCAGTCAATGTTTTTAGACACTGCTAACATCACTATTTCCCAACAATGTCATTCTTTGCCATGATCACAATCTAAAACCTGCACGATGGCTGGTAAAATGTATTTTTAATGAAAAATGGCTTCATAATGAAAATACTCCCTTAGCTCATGCTCGTGCATGTCAGCGACTGTAGTTGCAGTTTTCTTATTGTTGTTCGGCAGTCTGTTCCTCAGTCCTGTTTGTCTGACTCTTGCAGCACCCGAGGTAATTACAGTGGGGAGAAGTTTACTTTTGCACGGACGTTGGTCTTTATCCAGTGCATCATCAATGGTATTTTTGCAAAGCTGTGTAAGTATTCTGTCGAGTTGCTGATTTTACCCCAAAAACATTTCAGTTAAAAACAAAAGCCAATAATTTAATCTTAAAAGTTTGATTACAAGCCTTTTTTTCAGTTTTTTTGCAATGTAAATACGTTTGTTTTAAAATGTTTTGTATCTGTTTTTAAACAGTGATCCAGTGTTTTGAAAGCTCCAAAGTGGATCACACCAAGAGCTGGCTCTATGGCCTGTGTTCCCTCTCCTATCTTGGAGCAATGGTTTCCAGTAACTCTGCCCTTCAGTATGTCAACTATCCCACACAGGTAAGTTTTCTCCATTAAACTGTACTTGAGTTAGGAACTTACTTTAACTGGTCTGGATTTGTATATTAGCTGTGTTCTCAGATATCCTAAAGCAGGTTTTTTGTTGTTATAGGTGTTGGGGAAATCCTGCAAGCCCATCCCAGGTATTTTGGAATTTGTTACATATAAAATGCATAACAGACAAGGTGTGCTGTGCAACTTAATGCTTGAAGATTAGTATCCAGTTGCATGTATGTTTCATTAAAAGAAGTGATTTCTGTATGCAGTAACGCATGTTCGAATATGTGTAGTTATATCGTAGATGCTACCATATCTATGCAGGAAAAAACTGGTTGCAAAACACGTAGGTGTATCAGCAGCTAATTAGTGGTTCTGTTAAACTCAAGTTTTAAGATACTTAGGGGTGGCTTTTCAGTATTACCTAGGAAGTAAACCTCTAAATGTAATAATAAGGTGTTTTATAAACTTAAAGGAACCTAATCGTCATCAAAGTAGAATGATTGACATCTTAAGTTTAAATTCTCCTTCAATACATTTTTGATGGACTCTATAGTGCTACTTACAGTTGCAATCAGAAGCTTACTCCTGCAGTATTCTTTGTGTTTGAGCTTCATAAGTTGTAGGTTTTAAAGATGTATTTGTTCTGTTCTTTTTCCAGAGACTAATTGTCTAACATACAGCTGTATTGATTTAGTTTGTGTCTTTTCTAATCCAACACTGGGTCAAATATGTTCATACATTTAACCAAGATTCTAATAATTGGCAATGAATGTTCCTAAATGACTTTAAGCTTGACAAAGCTGATTATCTTCTGCTTTGTGATCATAATTGCCACTAGTAGTTTGTCTTTGTAAGCATAAATAAGATTTGTTTACTAGCACTTATTGGATTGACCAAAACTGTAGAATAATGTGGGAATCCAAACAGCACAGTGAAGATCTGAGAAGGAGACTTTTAGTTTTACACAGGTTGAGACAATCTTTTTGAGCAATTCCCAGACACCTGCAGATGAACTGTCCTAGTCGGGACCCAGGAAATTAGTATCTCCAGACTTAACCCCATATTCAACCCCTAGTGAGAATTTGACTATGGCTAAAAGCCCGGTCCGTGCCAAGAAACCAACCAATTTAAATAAGCCTTACCAGTTCCAAAGAAGAGGGGTGAAGGTCAGCCAAAATTGTGCCAGGAGTTGCTAAAGAGCATTTAACCAGATATTTATGGAGCTTAACACAATTATGTGATCATGTAGAGTTTTGAATTAGTGCGGATCAGTGAAAACACCAATTCAGTCCAACGTTATATAATTATTATACCCTGGAGAAAGATCGGTTGAAATGAATTATTAAAAGACCGAAATTTCTGAGATTCATGGAGTTAGGAGCATTTGTAAACCTATAGCAAAACTGTATGTTGCATTGCGCAGTATATTGTTTTTAAGCAAACACACTTCACACTGGGCCAAATGTTTTATCTCAGGGTCCAAGGCCGAGGGTTGTGTCTAGAGTCAAAGTGACATTCTTTCTTGTGTTTTTTTTTTTTTTTTTTTGAAGTGATGATCCTCGGTGTAACAATACTAAGGAAGAGATATCCACTGGCGAAGTACCTGTGTGTGCTGCTGATTGTTGGTGGTGTTGCTTTGTTTCTCTACAAACCCAACAAGCCCTCTGCTGTTGCAGATGACCACATTTTTGGCTTCGGAGAGATTCTTCTTGTGAGTAAACATACTGATTACAACGTCTATCTGAGTCTCCCTCCGTTGTTGTCACTCATTTACATGTTACTCATCATGCTTGTCTTTCTCGGTCATAGTTGGTGTCTTTGACATTGGATGGACTCACTGGTGTTGCCCAGGACCACATGAGGGCCCGCTTCCAGACTAGTGCCAACCACATGATGCTGAACATCAACATGTGGTCCACCCTGATACTGGGAATGGGTGAGTAAGTGGCGCTGTCTGCCAAACGCACATGAAGTTGAATATTCGCCACAGAGTGCCAGGAGCATTTTCACAGATTTTTATTATCCTTCCTGCTGTCAGGGAGCAGACACTAATGAGCAGAATCACCTTGTTGTTGTTCAACACTGCCAACATACGGCAGACAAAACCCCAACACTGGTTCATTTAATGTGTGTGTATATATAGAAAGTTTGATTCTAAAAGCTTAAAGTTATTAACACTTTTTAATGAGCCTATTTATAAGTTCTTGCCACTGATAAAAGTTTAAGGATCCAAATAAAGTCAACCTTTCTTTTTTTAATTAACATTCTGGGTTTCATACCATCGGACTCAGTCTATCACTTTATAACATTTTGCTGTGAACAGCTAATCTTTGCAATTAATTTTTCTATCGTGCTGTTTTCTTGATGGATATCAATATGTATTCCTGCATAAACGTCTCAATGAGCTTCTGCTTTGATGCTGCAGAAAATGGCAATTTATATAAACAAAAACCAAACCCAAACTAGCTTCATTTACAGCATAAAATGTGAACTGAATTTTCTCAGGACCCAGAACTCATTAAGTCAGTCCAGTCATAGTGTCGAGTGTTATCTTTACAGATAAGAAATCCTGAACATCAAAGCCCTCGGTTCTGTACGGAAATTACTGTAATATATTTTCTGAGAGAAGACTCATAAAACAAACTTTATGTAATGATGGGCTTTTTTAGGTCTGGCACTAATGAGCTGGAAGATAAGGATCAAAAGGTCAAAGCCAATTTGAGATATGTAAGGCTCGGTTAAACCGTCGCATGGCAAATGTCTCGAGAATGTTCCTTTAATGTTAAAACCTTTGCTAAAAATGCACGACCCTCACTGTCAATTAAAGCAGTAGATGTTGCTGCCGATGAAATCTGCCTGCATTCAAGCTGTGAGCAGAAGAATCAATAGAGGAAGTTCATTCCTGCGTTTATCCTGCTGCTCTTTCCGTTTGGTGAGCGCTACTTGCACTACGCTCAGAAAGTTACAGGACCGGCTTAAACGTCAGAATACGTTGTTTCGTGGTCTCACCAGAACAAAAGTGGCGGAAACACGTGCTGTTAGAACGGAACAGTCCGCTTTTTCTTTTAGGAGAATAAAGGAGTAAAAAGTATCTAAACAGCAGTGATTATAAGAGTGACTTGGATTCTCTAAATGTTAAACTTTTTACCTCAGTAATCACCCCCTTATAGCATGCAGACATTTTTCATGAAAGGGTTAAATTGGTGACGTTCTTCTAAATCCTTGCAGCTGCAATTTATAAAGTTATATATATTCCTAATTTAAAAAAAAGCATTTGCTTTTAAAAGAGACGTTCTTTCTTGTAAATCAGATCTTCTAAAGCAATGTTTCTCAGGGTGCTCCAAATGTTTTAGGTTTTCCTTTGAAGTTTGGCTTCTCTTTCATTTATTTTAGACCAGTACTGGATCGTTTTCAGAGGAGTATGTATATTTTTGTTAAGATTCTTAATGACTGACTATTTGAGGCATAAAAAACTGAAGCAATAAACTAGTGTTGTTTTCACATGTAACTAACTAAAGATTAAATGGGGAATGAATCTCCCAGTGCATCTCCCAGTGTTTATGGTATCAAGCCACTTGGGGGTGCTGTTACCTTAGTGCAGCCAGAAAAATTTTCCTGAGAATATTTTTAGATGAAAATGTGACGATGTATTCAGTGACAGTTGTTTCTAAAATGCCATTGATGTCGTGTTCGCCTCTACCCTCAGTCGTCTTGTGGACAGGAGAAGTGTGGAGTTTCCTGAGTTTTGCAGAACGTCACCCCGGCATATTCTACAATATTCTTCTGTTTGGACTGACGAGCGCTTTAGGCCAGGTGGGTTGACTGTGGGGAGGGAGGACTGCTGGGAATATTTTATTCAAGATGTTTTAAAGAATAAAACCCACAGTCTGATGCTTTAAAATATTCCTCCATGTCACTTTCTGCAGACTTTTATCTTCATGACTGTGGTGTACTTTGGGCCTCTGACCTGCTCCATCGTCACCACCACGAGGAAGTTCTTTACCATCCTTGGTTCCGTTATTTTATTTGGAAACGTCATGACTGATATGCAGTGGATTGGCACCATCCTGGTGTTCCTGGGTAAGAGTCTATTGCTTTGGTTATTTCATTTGATTCATTGTAGGGTAGACTTGTCACATACACTAAAAGTGCATTTAAGTTTTAATCAAGTGCTTAAGTACTGTGTTGTCTTTGCTCATCAGTAAAATCTTTGCCTGTCTTGCTTTTAGGTCTTGGATTGGATGCTAAATTTGGCAAATCTCCCAAGAAGCACTAAAGTACCTGAAGCATAAAAGAGCAGCAAGGAAAGCATAAAAGGAAATGAAAACGGACTGTAACCAGTGTAATATTTTCAGATATCTTATACAGAAGTAACTGTATAAGCCTATGTTTTAAATATGGTCAGATATTTAAATGAGTCGCCATAGTTGGCAGCTCTTCATAAATTCAAGAGACATGTCCTGTGATGGATGCAGCCCAGAATCAATTATGATAAGCTGCCACCTCTAAAAAAAATGTGCTCAGATGGACAAAGAAAATGAAACCAGCTAACTCTTGTTAAATACATGCTGAACTCAATTAGGCCTCAAAAATACATTTCTAGCATTGAACCATATATTAGCAACATTTTGCTTTACAGATTAAGGCTTGAATATGTGTATATATCAAAAGAAGTTTACTTCTTGGAAAACATCCAAATATTCAAAAAAAAACCTTGTATGTAGCTTGATGTTGTGTCCAATATAACTGTTAAAGTTTTATTTTATACAAGATGAAAATAACTTGCCATAAAAGGGAAAATGTTTTAATGAACTGTGTTTTTCTTTCTCTATCTAGAGAATTTTAGTGTGACATAAACCTTAACATTGAGATCCCAGTAGTTTTAACATTACTCAATTGAAAGATGCATTATCAGTGTGAAAAAGGACTTCATCATATCACTATACCTCATACCCACAGTCAACCACGGTCAGTACTTTCTGGAATCCTGTCCTTTTGAGATATGTAAATGTAATGCAGAAAACCAAACAACATTTCAATCCTGTAACACTCACAAATGGAAAACACAAAGAAAGGCTGTTAGAAGTTTATTTTTATATACATTTCTTTGGCGCTCAGATCCCGGGGGAAGACCTGAACGCTGCGAATGATGAGGGCTTGAATTAGTATTTTTAGGATTAAATTAGAGATGTCTTCCCCCCCCGGGATCCGACTGGTGGTGGAGTGGAGGCCTGAAGGATCCGGTTGTGAGTCCAGAAGGAGGAGATGGGGAGAAGGTGGGTCAAAGCTCAGCGGAAGAGCGAGAGAATCTTGCCGATGAGGATTTTTAAAGCGAAACCTTGGCGATGATTGGCTGAAGAGAAGGTGTGGACTTGACGCTGATTGGATGGGCAGAGACGCATGGAGGAGCCATTGGACCGGCTGAGGTAGGAGGGAGTCTTCCGGATTGAATTTTCGTCAAAACTTCATATCAGCACAAATGACTCATGCCAACTTAAAAAAATGATAGTAGAGGGGTGATGATTTGGACCAGTTTTGCAGCCTCAAGAACTGTGCACCTATTTGTCATTGGGTTAATCATTAATCTTCTCGATACCAGTGTATTCTACAGTCAATTGTTAGGCCATCTGTCCATCAGCTGAATGTGGTCCAACAGGAGGATGATCCCGAAAAATGACAGCAAATCTACAACAGTGTGGCTGAAAAAACAATGTTTACAGTGGCCCAGTCAAAGACCAGACTTTAGTTTCCCTGACGGGTGGGGCCGAAGAGAGGAATACAGAACTAAATCAACTGAAGCCATATTGGAAAGAAGGGTGGGCCAAAGTTTCTTTGGAAGAAGTACTGAACGAAGTGGCAGCATTGTGAAGATGGCAGCTGTGTGGGAATTTACTGTAGTCTCAAGCATTCGCCAGGCCTTGTTTTATGGTCAACGTGTCCATTACAAGCCATGCTTTACAGCAGATGTTCTCAAACATTTTATAACAGGTATCACAGTAAATGCCGATTTTGTCCTAGTATGACATCACCTACTGACATTTTAAAACTAATGCAACAGAATTTAAAATTTTCATGTCATAAAAACAAAAGAAACCATTCTTATCCATTGGCATTGCCTGATTCAGGGATGCAGTTTGAGTTTGTGTTAACTATCTGCTCAAAAATGGAGTTTCAAGCTGGAACAATTAAAAAGATCCTTTTAACTCAGATTTCCAAGTAGGAATGTTGGAGGTTTTTATTTTTATTTTTATACCCATCCCCAACTTCAGGGGATGGGTATAAAGAGATAGTTTGGAGGCAGGTGCTCAAGTGGAAAAAAGGGCACCTTGTGTGGCACATGGAGCTGTCAGCTGCCCTTCTAGTGTGAGATTTATTACAGGCACAGCATGAACATAATTTATATGTATTACTAAGCACCCACAAAACAAGCTGTCCTGTGGGATCTAGGGAAATGACCACCCAGGAAAAAAAAAAAACTCAAAACAAGAATGCATTGTACAAATTTCTTAAGATTTAATAAGGCAACAAAATAATCATAGATTGATTAAAAGTTAGATTACTGACTCACATCAGCCTTTAAACTGACCTTCCTGAGTCAAATTTGAAACTCACCATATGCTTTGTTTTTTTTCTTTTTACACACTGAACGCGTGTTTGTCCTGACTATCATTCTGTACTTTTATCACAAAATATCTTCTGCACCAAATAACCTTATGTTTTAGCAAAGCAGGTTACACTGCCAAATTTACCAGGTAGGTCACACAAAATGAGTTATCTTCAGAAATGTGAGTAACCAGTGACCATTCTGCAGTGTAAATCAACTATACCCAGAAAATGAGTTATAAAATCTTTGTAGTCAAAATGAAACCAACAGTATAGAATATGATCATACTTTTGCATGTAGCCAGTGTAATATATGACAGAAATTATTCCTAAAGAATTAAAATTAATGAGATTACAAGTCCTCAGAACTGATAAGATGTCTGCTATTTAGAAATAAAAATACTCTGATCACATAATTTTTACGCACAAAGAAGTAGAAAATACAGCTTAGCCTACATGCCCCCCATTTACTGAACTTTATTAAAGGTATTTTTAGTAGTGTATGAATTGTAATGTTAACCAGCTCATTTGGCCGTATTTGCAATAAAAAAAAAACATGAGTCAAACAGAAGTCATCAGAGACCATTATAGCAAATGTAATACCTACATCTATATAGATTTGAATTTATTTATGTCTTCTATTTTAATCTAAGAGTGCGTGTCCACCTGTCTGCTCTGCACTACCGCCCCCGTTGAGAGACACACGAGGCGGGGCACGTATGTGTGTGGGTTACGGGGATGGTAGTTGTCGCTCAAAATTTCAAAAATGTGGGACACTGGTATTATAGGCTTTAAAATTCAGAAATTTTACCTTGGGCTCCACACTATACACTATATATAAAAAAAGATTTCAGGAGGGCACTTTTTTGTCCATAGGATAGAAGGGCAGGTGCTCTAGCAACACCTAGTGTCTATCTCTGCACGTCCCTGCCCAACTTTAAATGCCAAGATGGCTGCTTTGTATACAGTGCAGAGCTTCAAGACGGCTGCAATCTAACCAGCTATCTTTGCAGGTTTAGCCTATTCATTCTTTCACATAATACTATACAACCTTTTTATTTTTAATGAAGTTCAACATGCAGAGAAACATGAAGAACATGCATTGCATTATTGCTAAAGCAGTTGGGTACTAAGTGCATCAATTAGTAATTCTGAGATCCAACTTCCCAGATAAACACAACATAAGTAGAAAGCAACAGATATTCCTGGTTCAGTTTGTAGAAGGAGTAAAACTCATCGTTTAGCCTTAAATTACAGGTAATTTGTTTACCTCTGGTTTTCATTATGTTTGGTGTATACAGAAGATGATGCAAAATCAATATACAAACATTTATTGTACATTTAAAGGTGTCATTTTGAGATGGAAAAAGTATGGCTTTTTTTATTTATTCAAAATGGATAAAAGTGGCTCTCAAAAGTCTGTACATCCCCCTTGAAATGACAAGTTATTGTGACGTAAAAATTTTGACAATGATAAATCCTTTCAAAACCTTATTTCCACATTTAATGCAACATATATCCTGCACCATCCAACTTACTAAAAACCAAATAGTTAGAGGGCAAAACTAAGGAGCCATTGCCTGATTAGGTAAATGTGCAGACCTTAAACTAAAACTTTGTTAAAGCAACTGTTCATTTAATTTAAGCATTAACTCTGTCAGGATCCCACATTATGACTTGGTAATATTTGTCCACTCTACCTTGCAAAAATACTTCAAATCTATCAGATGTGAGGATATCTGTTGTTCACAGCCCTCTTTAGATGAGCTCTCAGATTTTCTGTTGAATTTAGTTTTTTAATTGCAACCACCCTCATAAAACCTTAGTTCCATCTGAAGAAAAAGAGCTAACCCTTGAATATAGCACTGCCACCACATTTCACTCTGGGAATGGTGTTTTTTTTTTGTTGATGCTCAGTGTTGCTTTTGTACCTTTTTGTAATTGTGGCCTAAAACCTACCCATAACACATTCTCCTACAGCCTTTTGGGAGGCCTGGCATAGAGGTATTCTTAGGAAGAAAATGCTTCTGCTTCACAACCTTATTCCTTAGCCTAGACATATGGAGAAAGCATGAATTTTTTATCTCATGTAGAACACAATTTACTCACTGCTGGCATTTAAGCAGCCTCCATAACCAGTTTGTGTATTTTTAATGATTTTCCTGAAACATACAGTTTTAATAAGCATCCTAAGCATCCGGGGATCGGGCCACTGAGGTCTCCACCTTCGTCTGCCACCCAATCCTCTTTGCACCGGTCCCTCACGGTTCCCCCTGCAGGTGGTGGGCCCACTGGGGGATGGCCTCACGTCTCTCGTTCGGGCTTGGCCCATCCAGGTCCCGCGAGGAGCAACCCGGCCACCAGGCGCTCTCCGGCGAGTCCCGACCCCAGGCCTGGCTCCAGGGTGGGACCCCGGCTCCGCCGTACCGGGCGACGTCACGTGCCTCGATTTAATGGTCCTCATGAAGGATTCAAACTGGGGTGGGTTTGCTTGTTGCCCCCCAGCTCAGCCGTCTCGTGTTGGGGTTTACCCCGATGGATGAGAGGGTCGCATCCCTGCGCCTTCGGGTCGGGGATAGGTCTCTGACTGTCGTTTCGGCCTATGGGCCGAGCGGTAGTGCGGAGTACCCGGCCTTCTCGGTGTCCCTGTCAGGGGTGCTGGATAGTGCCCCTCCCGGGGACTCCATTATTCTGCTGGGGGACTTCAACGCCCACGTGGGAAACGACAGTGACACCTGGAGAGGTGTGATCAGGAGGAATGGCCTCCCCGATCTGAATCCGAGTGGTGTTTTGTTATTGGACTTCTGTGCTAGTCACGAATTGTCCATAATGAACACCATGTTCAAGCATAAGGGTGTCCATCAGTGCACTTGGCACCAGGACACCCTAGGCAGGAGGTCAATGATCGACTTTGTTGTCGTATCATCAGACCTTCGGCCGCATGTTTTGGACACACGGGTGAAGAGAGGGGCTGAGCTGTCCACTGATCACCACCTGGTGGTGAGTTGGATTTGCTGGTGGAGGAGAAAGCCGGACAGACTTGGCAGGCCCAAGCGCATAGTGAGGGTATGCTGGGAACGCCTGGTGGAGCCCTCGGCCAGGGATGTATTCAACTCCCACCTCCGGGAGAGCTTTGACCAGATTCCGGGAGATGTCGGAGACATAGAGTCCGAGTGGACCATGTTCTCCGCATCTATTGTCGATGCTGCTGTCCGTAGCTGCGGCGTAAGGTCTGCGGTGCCTGTCGCGGCGGCAATCCCAGAACCCGGTGGTGGACACCGGCAGTAAGGGATGCTGTCAAGCTGAAGAAGGAGTCCTATCGGCTGTGGTTGGCTTGTGGAACTCCTGAGGCGGCTGACGGGTACCGTGAGGCCAAGCGTGCTGCGGCCCGGGCTGTTGCAGAGGCAAAAACTCGGGCCTGGGAGGAGTTCGGTGAGGCCATGGAGAAGGACTACCGGTCGGCCTCGAAGCGATTCTGGCAAACCGTCCGGCGCCTCAGGAGGGGGAAGCAGTGCTTCGCCAACACTGTTTATAGTGGGGGTGGGAGGCTGCTGACCTCGACTGGGGACATTATCGTGCGGTAGAAGGAGTACTTCGAGGATCTCCTCAATCCTGCCATCACGCATTCCCTGGTGGAAACAGAGGCTGGGGACTTGGGGTTGGACTCTTTCATCACCCAGGCTGAAGTCACCAAGGTGGTTAAAAAGCTCCGCGGTGGCAAGGCTTCGGGGATGGAGGAGATCCCCCCTGAGTACCTCAAATCTCTGGATGTTGTGTGGCTGTCATGGTTGACACGCCTCTTCAACATTGCATGGCGGTCGGGGACAGTGCCTCTGGACTGGCAGACTGGGGTGGTGGTCCCCCTTCATAAGAAGGGTGACCGGAGGGTGTGTTCCAACTACAGGGGGATCACACTCCTCAGCCTCCCTGGTATTCCCTACTCCAGGGTATTGGAGAGGAGAGTCCGGCCGATAGTCGAACCTCGGCTTCAGGAGGAGCAGTGTGGTTTTCGTCCCGGCCGTGGAACACTGGACCAGCTCTATACCCTCTACAGGGTACTCAAGGGCTGATGGGAGTTTGCCCAACCGGTTCACATGTGTTTTGTGGACCTGGAGAAGGCATTCGACTGTGTCCCTCATGATGCCTTGTGGGGGGTGCTCCAGGAGTATGGAATCGGGGGCCCTTTATTAGGGGCCATCCGGTCCCTGTACGAGCGGAGCAGGAGTTTGGTCCGCATTGCCGGCACTAAGTCGGACCTGTTCCCGGTGCCTGTTGGACTCCGGCAGGGCTGCCCTTTGTCACCGGTCCTGTTCATAACTTTTATGGACAGGATTTCTAGATGCAGCCAAGGGCCGGAGGGGGTCTGGTTTGGGGACCAGTGGATTTCGTCTCTTCTTTTTGCAGATGACTTGGTCCTGCTGGCCCCCTCTAGCCAAGACCTACAGCATGCGCTGGGGCGGTTCGCAGCTGAGTGTGAAGTGGCTGGGATAAAGATCAGCTCCTCCAAGTCAGAGGCCATGGTACTCAACCGGAAAAGGGTGGCTTGTCCTCTTCAGGTTGGAGGGGAGTTCCTGCTTCAAGTGGAGGAGTTCAAGTATCTCGGGGTCTTGTTCACGAGTGAGGGAAGAATGGAGTGGGAGATCGACAGACGGATCGGTGCGGCTGCCGCAGTAATGGGGGCGCTGTGCCGGTCCGTTGTGGTGAAGAGAGAGCTGAGCCAAAAAGCGAAGCTCTCGATTTACCGGTCGGTCTACGTTCCTACCCTCACCTATGGCCATGAACTTTGGGTCATGACTGAAAGAACGAGATCCCGGATACAAGCGGCTGAAATGAGCTTCCTCCGTAGGGTGGCCGGGCACTCCCTTAGAGATAGGGTGAGGAGCTCGGCCATTCGGGAGGGGCTCGGAGTAGAGCCGCTGCTCCTCCACATCGAGAGGAGCCAGTTGAGGTGGCTCGGGCATCTATACCGGATGCCTCCTGGACGCCTTCCTCGGGAGGTTTTCCAGGCACGTCCCACCGGAAGGAGGCCCAGGGGACGGCCCAGGATACGCTGGAGGGACTATGTCTCTCGGCTGGCCTGGGAACGCCTTGGGCCTCCTCCTGTAGGAGATGGAGGAGGTGTCTGGGGAGAGGGAGGTCTGGGTGTCTCTCCTGAGTCTGCTGCCCCCGCGACCCGGTCCCGGATAAAGCGGAAGACGACGACGAGTACGACGACGACGAGTACGACGACGACGATACAGTTTTAATATTGTCACAATTGGCCCGTATTTACTTCAGTTATTGATGACTGCATTGTGCCATGGTATATAAATATAGTTGTGGAACTTTTCTTCAGACTGATACTTTATAAAACAAGATTCCTGTGATCCTTTGTAACCCACTACTTCTTCTACTAATACTACTACTACTTTATTTATAACGCACTTTAAAACAACCAACGGGAAACAAAGTGCCTCACTCTACCCAAAGGATGGAAAGGTGAAAAAGTTTTAGAAAAATGACAGTTGAGTTTTATTTCAGGTTAATCAAATTCATTATAAATAGTGGCAGTGGTGGAGAATTGTCAACATTCTTATGTTGAGAACAAATTATGAATAAGACTTATTTAAAGTCTAAATTTGATTAAACCTGCTAAATTATGTGGGTTTTTAATCAGTTATGATCTTTCTTCTGAATTACAGCTGCACCATGATTTAGTAATAAAACACAGAAAGTGGACTAAATTAACCAAAACTAGGTGTTTTATTTAAACTAGCTGTTTCATAATAAATAATTCGTTTATAGTTATTTATGTACATAATGTTATAATAACATTATTATGTACCATTGTAAATATGTATATTCTGTAGGGCAAAAACAAAAACCAAAGAGCAAAGTGTACCGGAGTCAAATTCCTTGTTTGTATGTACAAACTTGGCAATAAAGCTGATTCTGATTCTGATTCTGATGTACAGTCATATTCAATAAATTGGAATATGTGTTCTGATGAAGTACCTTTTAAAAATAACTTTTAAACGGATGTTAAACATTCTTTTCATTAAGCCCACATTTCTGTATCAACAATGTTTTTATACGTCTGATGTAATGTTCTAATCTTAAATGTAGTGTTTTTATTCGGTGTAAGCAGAAAAGCTTCATCAATAAAGTGTGTCTTCGTTTTGGGTTGAAAACAGGCGGTTGGCCACAATTTTGCCTGTATAAAAATCCGCTTAAACAAAAGCTCTGAATGGTGTTAATAAAATAAGGTGAACTGATTTGGAATTTATTCTATAAAGTTAGATAAACACCGAATGCAGTACACATAAAATATATTGTACATATATTGTAATTTTTTAAGGTTAGGATTTGTCAGGAAATATTCGAAGCATCCTTCTGATGTCTCATTGCCCTTCTTCCGCCCTGACGAACGATTAAAGCGAGGACATTTCTTCACATAAGCCGTTGCTTTTCCGAGGTAAAGCGGACTTTTCAGACGTCAAGATGCTTCTCACTATTCGCAAGCAACTCAGAA
The DNA here is from genome assembly GCA_036173005.1 of Crenichthys baileyi. Classification (NCBI taxonomy): domain Eukaryota; kingdom Metazoa; phylum Chordata; class Actinopteri; order Cyprinodontiformes; family Goodeidae; genus Crenichthys; species Crenichthys baileyi. The sequence continues at coordinate 111,620 of JAHHUM010001763.1, read as the reverse complement.
ACCATCCTGCTGTACGTAATGAAATCTTATCGATACTATTGGATTATTTTGGGGATTTGTAATTAAACGGGATGTTTTTCTGAATTTTTGTGGCCAATTTAGCTTAGCGTGCTTGATGACGGGTAAAGCTTGTTTTGTGACTCCAAAACCATGTAGTTCGAAATTCTTGAAGTTGCTCATTTAAATGCGAAGAAAATATTAATATCAAGAAATCCAGTTTTTGATCTTTAAGAGACGAGACACCATGTTAAAGAGTAGTTAATGGTTAGCCAAAATGAAAACAACTGCAACAATATACTGAAACAGTCGCTCCTTCCTGACAGCTAACTAGTTAGCTTGAGCCCTTCCTAGTTAGTCATCCTTTCTGTCCAAGAGACCATGGTGTATTGTATTTTTAATGTCGAAAAAAATTATTAAAGGCTGTCTGAACACATCCCAGTTAGTATGGTTGCTTTATTTTTTTATTTCATTGTGTAGTCTTTTTAAGTCCACTACCAGTACATTTCCAGAGGAAGATTTTTGATTTGTCATATTTAGGCCACTCATTTCTGAACTATGAATCAAACTAAGTCTTTAGGTACACTTTATAGTGTCTGTAGTGTAATTTATAGTAATTGCCAAAATTACAGTTTGACAGAGATAAATAGTAGCTTATATCTTTAGGTGATTCTTGAAGAGCCATTGGTTGAAAATTTGAAAATTTTGTAAATCAGTCGTTCCCACTCCTGTAACGTCTAATATGTTCTCGCGTTTGCACACTAGAAATAATTTACCTACCTCAATTTGTCACCTATTATTTAATGTAGGTCCTGTTTTATGTTTATTTGTTTTATAGTTGTTTAACCCTCTTAAACTAGGTGTTGTTTATGGGGAACTGTAATTTAGTACATTTTTTGGCTTATGGAAAGCAGCCTTAACAAAAGACTAATACATTCTAAGAGTAATCATGCCAAACAAGTTTGATCCTAGAGGTTCCGGCCTGTGTTGTCAAAGCAGTGATGGCCTTCCTGTTTGTGTAGGTTACTGTTGTGGTATCACATGGTGTCACTGGAATTAGAGATATGGTTTCTGTTCTTTCATATTTAATCTTTTCAGCCGGCTAAGATTTCTGTTTCCCTAACAGCTGATCCCCCTTTTCTTCTTCATTGGTGGAGGGGCAACCATGTCCCTGCTGTACCTGGCCCGTCTGGGTCTGAGAAACCCTGATGTTTCGTAAGCACTGTTGATGTGACACAGTAAAAAAAAAAAATGCATATCTGTGACCTACTGTAGCCTTCTCTGTAAACTAATTCCTGTTGTGTTCCTCAGTTGGGATCGCAAGAACAACCCAGAGCCTTGGAACAAACTGAGTCCAAACTACCAGTACAAGGTCTGTGTCTGCCATGTAAATAAAAGCACACTAAATATAAGGGTTTTCCACAACATAACACTGCTGACACTTACAACATAACACTGCTGACACTTTAAAATAACAGCATGTCAATGGTTTTATTCAAGGCTTAGACAATGGATATGTGCCAGAGGTGCTGCAAATCTAAGGATAACTCTTTCAGCAGGATTAATTAAAGCACATAATCTAGTTAATACTGACCAAATCCTATAAACTTAAACTAAAGCCTGATCAAAAATAGCGTTTCTCTAAAACTAGAAGATGTATTTAAAATAAGCATAAACAAGTAATGCATGATTGCTTTTTTTTGTGAAAAAGGTGATTGAGCTAAAATTAGTGTTTGTTCTCAGTTCTTTGCAGTAAACATGGATTACAGCAAACTGAAGAAGGATCGTCCAGACTTCTAAAGTTCACATCTGTTTGAATAAAAGCACAACCATCAGCGAAGCCGCACAGTTGGTCTTATCTTGAATTTCCTGCATCCAGGGATCTGAAAAATGCAGAAGCCTAATCCGCACAGCTCATGTTTCAGTTCATTGCCTCCCTGGCTTCTTCAAACTGATTTCTCATTTTCAATAAAGTAAAGGAGTATTTTCTCCTTCATAGAGAACATTTCATCTGGTTTATGTTTTTTATTTTTTGTGCACATTGTTTAACTATTTCATATATGCATTTGCATTGCTATATCACCTTTCCACCACCCTACGTATTGTTTACATTTGCGTTGTCGGCATTTGCTTTATTCATTTTGCTTCACCACAGCTCACCTTTGGCTTGACTCGACCCAGTTACTGTTCTACTAAATTTCATAGCATTTTTGGCTGCTTTCCAGGACCTCTGGATATGTTTGACCTTGTTTAAACAGATGGCTCCCTCTGGTGGCAGCTATTGCTCTACATACTGATTTTAAAACGATAAAAAGCCGTTCAGTGTAGGACTTGTTCTGCTCCCTCCCCTGCTGTTAAGATTTCAGAAAAATTCAGCTTATATGAATTTTAAGGTAAAAACTTGATGGTTCTACCTGCAAATCTGCGTGTGTACACGATGCACGGTGCCAGAGACCTCGGACTTTTTGGTGGGACTTTTGGAGGTGTTTCTGATTATAGAACGTTGTCGCCTTGAGGCAGATAAGTTTGTAAATGTCACTGGGTCATGCATTTCCCGTTACAGCTTAGAGAGATGCGACAAGGATGAGCAGCCAGTGCTGTGCAGAAAATGTCAAGGAGAACTTCATATTTGAATAGAGGCCCACGTCTGAATCTTAACTGCCCTCTCACTACCTGGAGCGTTACACGCACCTGAATATTTTAATATTCTTTTTATTTTGTGAGATGAAGTTCTGGCACAGAATATAATAGTGTTTAATTTTGAAACATTTTTGAATGAGAATTCACTCCCTGCATGCCAGGTACTACAATAAGCTCAGTTTCGTGAGCAGGGAAGAAAGTTGCCTTTGTTGTACTGGTTAAAACATTTTGATTTATCTCATAAGGCAACACAATAAAGAAAAACTCCATGTTCTGTGGACTGTAAATGCAAGTGACCTAAAATTGAGGCAAGAGTTTTAATTACAGAGTACCGACAGAAATGTAATTATTAGCAGTTTAAATGTTTACATTTTTATACCAATTTGGTAAATGCATTTCTTTTTAATAAAGATTACATTACACTGAAGGTTTCTGATCATGCTTTTAGCAGTGCTTGCTTGTGTACATATGTAGCATCTTTTAATTTCCTACCTTTTATTCATCAATGTTTTGACTTTTATTTTTAGCCCTGAAGCCAGGCAACACTTTAGATGACTGGAATATTTATGAAACTATTTACAGTTCACTTGTGATAAGTGTTTTTTTACAAACAAATAGACAAATACATATTAAAGCACAGGGGTTTTGCAAGTACAGTTCTCTCCACACCTAGTTGAAAGTTTTGTGAAGATAAATTTAATTTTTTTATTAGAGCAGGATGTTCTCATGTTGAGAAAACTAGAACATTTTAACCTTTTTACTTTTATTCAGTGGGGGGTTTAAAAAGAAATCCATATATTTACAAAAATCACTAGATAAGAAAAAAATGCCATCCCTGCTGTTAAAAGTTGGTATATTTGCTTTTCCTAATATAACAGCATTTAGTCTTCTATAATAAGGTTGGAAGCATACAGAGAAAGGGATCTATCACAATTCTTCATTGCACAATCTATAAACTTCTCAGAGTCCTGCTTCCTCTCTTATGCCCCCATCTGTTCTGCTCACCCCACAGGATGTAGGATTTAGGTCAGGGGATGACCAGGGAAGAAGGTTTTGTGTCTGGAGAAACAATTTTGGTTTCTCTTCGGCCACCAAATTTAACAACCCATTTTCAGTTTCTGGGTGAGGCCGCCAGAGTTTGAGTTTAAATTTTGCGGTCTTTTAAAAAAAGTTCATGATGCTTACAGGGCTGTTGGAAGAGAAACAGGCCCACAGCATCATAGTGCCTTCACTGTACCTAACAGTAGGTATTACGTTCTTTTTCACACAGTCATCCTTTTAAACTTTGCTTCTGCAAACCTACCCGTAAAGTGTTTCTTGCCAAGAGGCTCAACCCTATTTCATCAGATTAAAGCACACTTCCAGTTAATTTTACGGTAATGTTTAGCCAACTCCACATGCTAATGTTTGTGATAGTGGAACAGAAAATAATTTCCCCTCGCACCACTCCCAAAACATCAGGGCGTGTAGATAAATAGTTTTTATGAAGACTCTGTAACTCCAAGATGTCTTTCTTTTTTGCAGTTCCCTGACAGTGAGCTTTGGTGATTACAATGCTGCTCACTGTGTCTGGTATGAAATTTAAACTTGGGTCCTTGTCAAGCCTAGTGGTCAGTGGTTACAGAAAGGTGCCGATGTGTTATGTTGTATTTATACCCCAAGGAAACAAGAAGACATCGATTAGTAATAAGAAACTTCCCAGACACAGTAAAATAAAATATGCTTTAGTACATTTATTTTATTGGAATTGTTAGGGATGATGATAAACCTGGAACTGGTGATTTAGTTAAAAGTAATTATTTCTTAACTTTTCATATTCCACCCACAAAATTAATTACCTCAAATTATAGCTTGGATTATTTTAAAAAGATCTTTGTGAGATCAAGTTACAGACTTCTAGTTGGCTTGTGTAGATTTTTTTCCCCTCAGAAGTAATAATTGCTTTATTAGCACCACAGCCATGTACCCAGACCAATCATTACTGTCAGAGGAGTTTTCCAAATCATTGGTTTTTGACCGACAGCTGAGGGGTTAAGAGTTCAAAAAGCTTCATAGCAGTGAAATCTCCGAGGGATCTATCGGATTGCAACTGTGGAGCCAAATCAGCTTGCATCTTTAACCTGCTCCTGCAGACCCCTGACCCCAAAGTTGAATCAAGCTCTTTGGTGCCCCTCTGTAAAATAAGAACTGAAAATAAAGTGAAGTGTGCCAGATGGTGATAATTGGTGGCTAGAGACAAAAAAAAAACAGTGTTGATATTCTGGACTTTCATCCAATACCTGATCTGGAATCCTTACAGAAATTATTAAATAACACTAAGTATTATGATTTTGTAACATTAACACATAAAATGTATGACAGTGAGTAAATTCCTCGGTCAGATATTCTCTTCATGCATTCTGGCACACATAAGGAAGTACTTTGAGGCTTTTTAGTCGCAAAGTGACACGTGTTTAAATCATTTGCCAAATGTTACTAGAAAAAAACTTTTTTTGTCTGATATTGCAGCTCTGTCCATCTTCTTCACAGACTTTTAAGAATTTCGTCACGTATTTGGGGCGGCTGTGGCTCAGGTGGTAGGAGTTTGTCCTGTAACTGGTGGGTTGCCAGTTTATCCCCACTCTGCCTCAGTTGTTGTATCCTTGGGCAAGATATTGCACCCAAGTTGGCATGAAGATGGTGGTCAGAGGGTCTGGTTGCGTCTGTATATGGCAGCCTCACTTTTGTCTACCAAGGGTACAATGTACTGTAGGTTCACACTGTTTGTGTGTGTATGGGTGGATGACTGATTTTAGTGTAAACCTCTTTGGGGTCTCTGGGGACTTGATAAAGCGTTATACAAGTTCAGGCCACTTGCGATTTTACCATTTATTTGTAGCATTTTACTTACAGACCCTGGTTTGGAACTCCACCGTGCATCAGTGGCTCTCTCCAGCTCCATCGGCTTACAGTCTGCAGGCTCCAGACGTGAAGTTAAGGAGCTAACACACAGTTTCAAAAAAGGTGAGATAAAAAGCCTGCTCAAGTGTTTATCTGACACTTGAGTAGCAGTTCACAAAATCAGGTTCAGCCTAAAAGCTTTACAGTGCATAATAACAGCTAGTAGGAATGAAGCTAGTAGTTTGCTTCAGAGGTTCATGCATGCTACACCTGTTTCCTGACGTTACAGAGGCAGCATTGAAACTAGCCCTTGCGCAAAGGGATGGATTTAAGCTCTTGTGGCTCCAAGACTTCCAAGACATCTTCCTTGAAATTTCTTCAGTAGACAACTCTGTCGCTTATCAGCCCACCATGAATGACACTGAGACATACAGCTTTAATCTCAGCTTTGGATTGGCCTTTGTACTCATCTGCTACAATAAAATTTTGTAATTCCTTCTTGATATCCCAGTGATAACGATACACATGTCATCAGTTCACTGAATGTCGGAGCTCATCAGTGTGACATCAAGAGGAAGCTAGTAGCGCCTGCTTTTAATATCTGAATCTTATTGGAGATCAGTTTTAAGATTTTGAAAAGTTTCCTTGGTTTAGAGCTTCTTCTGTTTCTCTGTGCCCTCTAGGAAAAAGGTCCTGCATTGCACCAGTCATGACAACATCTAATAACACCTTCAAATCTCTCTCAAGAAATGTGATGTTTTCATAATATCTGTGCATTTGGTTTAATACAGTCCCATGGCTGTTAGTTGCACACTTTTCTTTGTATGCAGTTAGTTTGTTGAGAGCAAGAATATGAGAACGCTGTTTTTATGTTTGGAGTAGGCCATCAATTGCTAACGAATAAATATTCCACACAAAGCACGGGGAAAAGAATTTGCAAATAATAACAGATTGCTGCACTGTACTCAACCTAGTTAAAGTCGTTATACAAACTTAAAGAAAAACAGAGTAATTTTTCTTGATGTGACAGTTTCAGGAAAGCTTGTCCTTCTCAGTTTAGTGTCTGGTTCATCAATACTAGACAACATCTGGTGGAGGCGTTCTTGAGATTTGCAAATGGTATCACACAGGTGCTGGGCAGGACCTGTTGTAAATACAGGAGGTGCTACAGCTGTTATTCCAGTCCAAAAAAAAACACACCCATACGGTTAGTTTTAGCTTGTCTGCAGACCTCAGACAATAAATTAGCTAATAATAGCAAGTCTTACAACAGATTGATATGTTGCCTCCAATCATAAAAACACATATACCCTTTTGATTTGATTTAATTCAGTTTAATTTTGTGATTGATTTAAGTCACATCCCTCAAAAATTGTTTTATAAAAAATATAAAATTAAGCAATTTGATGAAATGGGCCCTGTTACAAAGTGGAAGGAAAATAAACGCCTTGCACTAAACTCTAGCTTTGGCTTCTTCCTATTTTTTTTCCTGATTCAAGAGTTTTCCAAGCCCACCTTCATGCACAGACAATAAGGAGTTTGATGTAGAAGTTTTGTACCAACCGGATCTTATTGATCCTTGAGCCTGCTTGCTGAGGATGACAAAGTGGATCGGCAACAGATGCACAAAAAGGTCAGGGTTGTCGATGTATTTTTGCATGAGGGATTGAGCATGGATGCTGCAATTTAAGAGCCATTTCAGCAGGAATACCACAGGAATTAATCATCTCTGATGTCTCAGGGACGGAGAGGCGGCGCGAACGTGGTTTATATGGCTTTCCAGAGCATGCATCATTCACTTTGGGGCCAATTCGGCACTGGACTGGCTGGATGGTTGGAGACTCATTGTCTCATAAATACAAGGATTTTAGGTTTGATCCCTGAAACAGACAATGCGGCTCGCCCTTGAATAAGATAGAGAACCCCAGAGGACAGACTGTCAGCAAATGTCTGTAGAAAGAAAAGACGTGCAAGTTAAAGTGTGATTAATGTGACTGTTCTACCAGTGTTTTTCAAAGAGACAGAAAAAATAGCAGACACATCAGATCAACTTCCCATCATCCCTGGCATCTTGATGAAAACTGCTGTTTTTTTCTTTCTGCATCCATGGTAGGAAAGCAGGTCAAAATTTAAATAGCTGAAAATAGAACATCTGGCAGGGCCTTGTCAGTCAGCAGTGTGTAATGAAATATGGAAATTGGGGCGCTCTTCAAAGAGATGCGGGCCTCTCAGTGCCGTCCTGGGTCTCCAGCAGGCCCCTCAGCATCCCCGGCGGAGCCCCGCCCCTCTGAAACGTGCGCTACATTTCCAGGTGCTGCCGCTGTGGCCCCCGTCCACCGCCAGTGCCAGCTCATTAGCGCTCAAAGCCTGGTGGAGCTGGCAGCTGGCATCATTAAACTTCAAACCGGCTTTCGACCCAGGGTGCCGCCACGGGGGGAGACCGCTGGCTCATTCGTCTGCCAACAGCTGATTACAGCCATGCTGACACCAGAAACCACATTCTAATAGCATTTACACACCACCAACTAAACCCATCCAGCAGCTTCTGCAGAGATACACCACCCAAGCTGCCCAAACAGCCACAGAAGGCTGAAAAACATAGAATGTCTGGTGACTGAGCAGGGAGGCTGATCAGGACCAAAACCATAACACTTTACTTTTTAGGTTCATACTGAGCAACTGTAGAGAGAAATTGCAAGAGGTAGTTTGGGTTTCTCGAAGTGGGGCTCTGTGGAGTTGTTACCAGTAGTAAGTGACCTACCTACAGCAGACAGCACTATAACTATATGGAAGCCTATTGATAAAAGAAAAGTATTGTCAGGTTTTATGTCATAAATATAAGATTTAAAGTCATACCCATGTGTGGTTTATTCTGTTTCTGTAGTGTTTTTCTTGTGTTTAGTTGTAGTTCCTGTTTTATTTTTATAATATTTATTCTTCTGCAGTGTGTTTACCTGGTCCGCTTTAACACCAGCTTAGCTTGTGAGTTACTTTTTTAGTTTGATCTTGTATTTATCGTCACTCTTTTGTTATGCTCTATTTATGATTTGTTTCCGTTTTACTCCAATCTTTGCCTGTATCTGCCTGTGTTTAGTAATTTTCCAAAATTTTCTTAAGTTAACCTTTTATTTCTGGTCCTCAACAGCTTTGGGGCATCAGGCACTTCACCGGAGCTTCACCTGCTCCTAATTTCAGTTTTCCCCCTCCAATATATACACCTTTTGGTGTCCTCAGTTCTTTGTCAGATTCTCCTGGAATGCTTCTGGATTCCTCACCTGGGCTTTTACCTGTTGCCAGGTCTGTTTATTTCTCGGCCTATACTCTTAATGTGCCTCATCTGTTTTTTTTCCCTGGTGGTTTTTGGTTTCTTTCTGTGCTATTCTCAGTTTTAGCTCTTAAATGTATCGTTTTATTTTTATTAAGTCAATCTCTCAATGATCCTGCCTGCCTCCTGCCTGCTTTTGTGTCCAACACCCACTGAAGTAGAAAAAAACTGTTAACCACTTTGGTTGTGGGTGGCCAATTTCAATTCGACTAAACACATCAGACATCAACTAGACAATCTATACTGATAAGGAATGGGGAATGTGTTAGGAACAAAAGGAAACTGAAAAACTGATGCAGCAGGCTGGTCCTATTGGCTGAAATGTCATTGCAGCAAATCAAAATGCTACACAGTAGTTTGTTTGGCCCCCACATGCTTGTATGCATGCCTGATAATGTTGGGGCATGCTCCTTATGAGATGACAGATGTTGTCCTGTGGCATCTCCTCCCAGATCCTGACCAGGCCGTCACTGAACTCTTGGACAATGTGAGCTGTAACCTGGTGGAGTTGGATGGACCTAAGCATGAGGTCCCAGAGATGTTCAATTGGATTCAGGTCAGGGTCTCAACTCCTTCATCCTTCAGGGACTTCCTGCATACTCTTCCCACATGAGGCCGGGCATTATCATGCACCAGGAGGAACCCAGGACTGCACCAGTGAAGGATCTAAAAATGGGTCTAAGGATTTCATTCCGATATCTAATGGCTGTCAGGGTGCCATCGTTTATCCTGTACGGGTCTGTTCATCCCTCCATGGATAAGCCTCCCAGACCAACACTGACCCACCACCAAACCAATCATACTGAACAGCATAACAGCAGCTTCTCCAGACCTTTTTCACATCTGTCACATGTGCTCATAGTGAACATGCTCTCATCTGTAAGAAAAACAGGCCATCGGTGCTGAACCCGCTAATTCTGGTGTTCTCCGTCAAATGTCAGCCGAACTCCACGGTGCCGGGCAGTGAGCACAGGGCCTACTAGAGGATGTTGGGCCCTCAGGGCGACACTCATGAAGTTGGTTTCTAATGGTCTGGTCAGAGACATTCAGGTCAGTGGCCAGCTGGAGGTCACTTTGTAGGGCTCTAGCAGTACTCATCCTGTTCCTCCTTGCACAAAGGAACCAATACCGGTCCTGCTGATGGGGTAAGGACCTCTGGCAGCCCTTTCCAGCTCTCCTAGAGTACCTACCTGTCTCCTGGAACATCCTCCATGCCCTTGAGACTGTGCTGGGAGAGACAACAAACATTCGGGCAATGGCACGTATTGATGAGCCATCCTGGTGGAGTTGGACTGCCTGTGCAACCTTTTGTAGGGTCCAGGTATCGCCTTATGCTGCCAGTAGTGAAACCGACTCTGGTCTATTGCCAAACCACTGAAAAACAGCCAAAAAATGAGGAAGGAAAAGATGTCTATGGCCTCAACCTAGAAAAACATTCCTGTTTTTGGGGTTGTCTCATATTTGCCCGTTACACCTGTGTACCTGTTGTTAATTTGTTAACACCAAAAAAGCTGACACTGATTAACAACCCCCTAACTGACCAAATCAGTACTTGATATTATACTCTAAGTAAAAAGTTTTCCTTTAATTTTCATTAGAATATGCAGATCCATGTTTCTCTATATTTTATTTATAGTTTCCTGGCATATCAAAGCTAAATGGATTCTGGATTAAGCCCTGGACTTGAAAGATAGAAAAGAGTCTACAATTTAATCAATACATCTCATCTGCCTTTCAGCAAGAAATTGAAAAATATAGTTGACAAAATGGGATATTGATATTTTGGGAAACAGTCTGATAAAAATTGGAATGAAGTATCTTTGGACTGTACTTCACCACCTCTTTATGTTTTCTTCTCTTCTTTTTCTTCAAAACGTTGGCTTTTAAATAAAATCGGTTTAGTCCACAAATTTTCTAGAGTATGATATTAGGCTGCTTCATCCATTACTAAACCAATTGCGATGTGTGCTTGAAAATATTTTCATGTTTGAACACCCAGTCATGTTTCAACAGTCTAGTTGTTCATTTGAGGTGAAATTAATTTGGAGGTTATTCTTTTTCTGAATTATTCAAGGCTGTGGGCACTTTGAGCATTAGTACCATTGGCAGAGAAACAGACCCTTAGAGTGATTATGCCACCACCTTGCTTTACAGTTGGTACAGTTTTCTTATGTATGAAAGACTCACCTTGACTCTTTCAAACTTTTTGTCATTGTGAGCAAGCAGCTGAATCTTTGTCCTGTCGAGCCAGAATAATGCCAGAAGCTTGTTGTTGGCAACAAAAAGCACATAGCTTCTTTTTAACTTGCTAAGTTGCTAAATATAGCCAAATATCAGTAGGGTGCATGTACAGTATATATTTGAGCTTATATGTATAATTTTGACTATGTGTGGATTATGCACAATCATTTCTTGTGGACCCAATTCCTCTTCTTTGTTTACTGTATGATCGTGTCACCCTATCTGGATCTGGATCTAGTTTTATTTACACATACTGTCGAAAAAGGCTGTTGGCAACAGTTTGCTTTTTGTTTTCCTTTGAATATAATGATGAAATAAGATTTAATTTGCATTCGTTTCCACTCAGGTTTGTGGCAGAGAGTGTTTATCTTGGCAGACTTTATTGATGCACTGGAACGATAATCCCAACAGGGAAACATTCCGGTTTGAGGTTGGCTGTTAGCTGTTTGTATCCTACGTGTCTGTCCCTTTTTTCCCCTTCAAGTAGAGATCTGGTGATTCCCACAAGGCTTGAGTCATGAATGATAATGGCTCACATATTTGGCAAAAAATTGGTCTCTTTGGATTCATTTCATGTTCTGCAATAATTGAGAAGCTTCTTTTGTTGCTATTACCAAACCTTTTATCTGACAGTTTTAACACATCCCACAGCCTTGACATTTTCACAGTGGGCCAGTAAAAAAACTAATTTCACTTTTCACTTGGTGGAAAAATCTCCTGATATTACCAATTAAATCAAAGTATTTGCATAATACGAGGCTTAACAGAAACCTGAAGGCCAGTGGAGGACACGTCTGAGTCTTTAACTTCCTGTAACCCTTATTCACCGCTCTTCTGATGTTTATGACATTTTTGATCATCTGTAACTGTTTCAGATTTGCAGATGACATAAAGCTGAGTTAAAATCTCAAATGCTGTAATTTAGAGCAGAAAGGAATCAATTTCCATCACTTTAACAGTAGATAAACTATTGATGTGGTCCAACTGTTTAGTTGGGACTAAAGGAAACTCAGAAGCTCAGAGGAAAAAAGTCTCAGTTATGCGGCTTTTGAAGCAAGGGCATTAGTTATAAGTCTGCTCTGGTGTTAACATACCCCCGAAAATATCAACGCTGGTTTTGTTTAAAGTCAAGGGAGAGAAGACTTTATTAATGTGAAGAAAAATACCATACGGGTTGAATTTTCTTATTCCATCTGGATGACTTCCTCTGAACTCAAACTGTGTGTGTATGTGTGTGTCTAACAATCAAACATGGAGGAGGTTAATGAGAAGTCCAAAGTGGAACAAGTCGTTTGGATGCTTGCTCCTTCAAAGAATCCCTAATGATCTCTCCATGTGCCTTCTTTTGGAACCTCACGCACTGATTTATCACCAAACTAGTGACATAAAAGGTCACCAGTCGACTGCATGATGGAGTTTGGCGCTCTGTTGTTTTGACATGACCTTTTGACCCCGCACCTTCAATTCCGATCCTCTCCTGCTCATTCTGTCACGCGAGCATCAGCCAAAGCACTCCTTGGAGAACACTCAGCATTGTGTGTGTGTACAACATATATTTGACAGTGCTCCCTCAGCCTCCTCCTGTAAGCCTCTGTGAAAAATTAGTTGTTTACATGAAGGCTGCCGTCTTGATCATTTCAAAGCTGGTAACCTTGAGAAGTTTCCATTTGTGGACAGAAATGCCTTCAGATGCAAAGCAAGCATGTAGTTGCGGTTTTGATCCACATGGAGGCAGCAGAGTGTTAGTGGGATGGTGAGACAGCAAGGCGACCCCCTGTCTGTAAGCAGTTGACCCCAACAGTGATAACGGGGCTGGGGCCAGGCCTGGTCTATATGTTCCCCTGGCATGGTGCCTTCAGACCCCGGTGGGGGAGAGACGGGCATCCTGAAGAAGAAACCTGGAGTAACCAGAGCCAAGCCTTTGGACTCCATCTGTCGCTTTCACCGCAGCAGAGGCGAGGGAGACGGGTGGTGGTGGGGGTGGCCGTGGGGAGAGTCTGAGACAGGTGGGCCCAACCCCCACCAGCTGGTGCTGCAACCAGCATCTGGTGGCAGCCGAGGCAACTACCCTGTCTCCTCATCACCCTGGTGGGCTCGGCCAACTCAAAGCTTCCCATTTCTCTCCTCAAAGTCCTTCCTTCAGCTGCTTCTCAACTTTATGATCTAATGGAGCTGCTCAATAGAAAAAAGTTTTTAAACGTTTCTGCACTTTAGCACTGATGAAAGATTTTACACTGAGATCTGCACTGCTCCTATACTGCTGCACAGATCAATACCAAATCAATAACAGCATTAACAAAGTAGGCGGTTATAAAAGGAAAGTGTGTGGTTTGTAAATAAAAGGAGAAGACTGTTTTGTCTTATTAATGTAAAACCTCAAAAATACATTATTTTATATATTTTTTAAATCTTTTGGGGTTGATTTCATCTACATTTTATTTAATCATGTTTAAAGTTCTTATTTAAAAATATATATAATTGTAGTTTTTTTAAACTTGTCTGGAGATTACTTTAATTATTGCATGCAAATATTGCATACTAATATAGATTTACAGAACTGTAAATCTATATCTTTCTAGCTCTAAGGACAAAGTCTGCGTTTTGTGTCGTTTACATCTCTAGAACTTTTTCGCATTATTTCCACAACCTTTTATAATGGGTTTTTATGTAAAAGAACAACATAAAGTGGTGCAAGTGGTACTTGTCCAGTGGAAGCAAAATTATGCGTATTATTGTACTCTGTAATTACAAGCCACAAGTTGTTTTGGACACATTTAGAGATTAAAATCTTTGTCCATCTGACCAGTTTCCCCTTTACCGTCTGAAAAAAGTGTACCCACAGCACAACACTATATTCAGGATGTGTTTCAGGATGACTGCAGTGTTAGGTTTCTGCCAAATGTAAGTTTGTTGCATAAAAAAGTTCAAATAGTTTAATTTTAGTCTCACCTCCATGTTGGCTGGTCTATCTCATAAAATCCCAATAAAATTCTGTACAGTGGAGTTTGTGGTTGTAACGTGAAAAAATATGAAAAGGTTCAAAGGAGATGAATCTGCATCCATTTGTGTCCTAAATTTCACAATGATCGTTGTAAAAATGACCGTCCTGATTTTCACACTGATGTCTAACCTTAAATGTTCAAACCAGACTGTTTTTCATTCTTTATGCCTCTAAAATAAATCAGACCCAATCTTGTGAACTCTACAATAGTGAAATAAAGCAGCACAATGGTAGAGCTGACTCCCTAATTATTCAGCATTTCTGATGAACCAGGCAATTTAGTTGAAAACTGATAAACGTTGAACAAGAGAATCCAACAAGTCTGATTAGGCACTGTGCAGCCAATTAGGCCTACTGGCTCCCAGCTGAAGTCTTGTGAACAGCAATGACAAGCACATTAGCCTACTGAGGAGCTTTTTTGTGCATCCCATAACATGATTATTCCCCTGCTGTTCCATTTAATCTCATTTGTGGGAGATTCAACTTTCTTTTAAAGTGCAGACATGCAATAAAGGCATCATGCAGCATATGGATCTACAGTTCAGTCACAGTCATAACAGCTGGCCGGGCTTTATGCCTCACAATAGATATAAACCATTTACTTGCAGATAGATTGGCACAAATAAACTGCCAGTAAAGATCTATGTGCAGATGAACAACTATGCTTAATGCTTTTGTAACACAGCAGCAACAGTTACCTGTGCAATTAACCTAATCGATATGCAACAAGTTTGTATTCATTTATAAAGCAAAATTTCTTCTACCTTGCAATATGGTTTATCCCCTGAGTCTGAGTTTAACATGCTTGTCTATAAAGGACAGTATTCATTATTCAAAACCCCCACCGCCCACACAGTAATGATATTCCCTATGATTTGTTTGTGCCTTGATATTAGCTCCATTGCTGCAAACTGTTTGTGTCTGTTTCCTGCTGGGGTTAATCTCAACTCTTTGGGGACTCTGGTGTCCATCTATTCAGAATGATTAGCCTTAATAGATGTGCAGTTGGATCCTGCTTGAAGACCCCAATTGTTTTTGACAAAGCCTTAATGTCTTTTTTTATGAAACACATTTATCTGGAATAATGTTTTCTTTTCTTACCTGATGACTGCAAGCCCACTCACAAAGACCAGAAAGTCCATATCATTATACGGTCCTCAGAGATAGAGTCTACGTTTGGCTTCTCATTGCAGGTTAGAGTGCATATACAGGGGTTGGACAATGAAACTGAAACACCTGTCATTTTAGTGTGGGAGGTTTCATGGCTAAATTGGACCAGCCTGGTAGCCAGTCTTCATTGATTGCACATTGCACAAGTAAGAGCAGAGTGTGAATGTTCAATTAGCAGGGTAAGAGCACAGTTTTGCTCAAAATATTAAAATGCACACAACATTATGGCTGACATACCAGAGTTTAAAAGAGGACAAATTGTTGGTGCACTTCTTGCTGGCGCATCTGTGACCAAGACAGCAAGTCTTTGTGACGTATCAAGAGCCACGGTATCCAGGGTAATGTCAGCATACCACCAAGAAGGACGAACCACATCCAACAGGATTAACTGTGGAGAGGAAGCTATCTGAAAGGGATGTTCGGGTTCTAACCCGGATTGTATCCAAAAAACATAAAACCACAGCTGCCCAAATCACGGCAGAATTAAATATGCACCTCAACTTTCCTGTTTCCACCAGAACTGTCCGTCGGGAGCTCCACAGGGTCAATATACCAGGCCAGGCTGCTATAGCCAAACCTTAGGTCACTCATGCCAATGCCAAACGTCGGTTTCAATGGTGCAATGAGTGCAAATCTTGGGCTGTGGACAATGTGAAACATGTACAGGGGTTGGACAATGAAACTGAAACACCTGGTTTTAGACCACAATAATTTAATAGCATGGTGTAGGGCCTCCTTTTGCGGCCAATACAGCGTCAATTCGTCTTGGGAATGACATATACAAGTCTTACACAGTGGTCAGAGGGATTTTAAGCCATTCTTCTTGCAGGATAGTGGCCAGGTCACTACGTGATACTGGTGGAGGAAAACGTTTCCTGTCTCGCTCCTCCAAAACACCCCAAAGTGGCTCAATAATATATAGATCTGGTGACTGTGCAGGCCATGGGAGATGTTCAACTTCACTTTCATGTTCATCAAACCAATCTTTCACCAGTCTTGCTGTGTGTATTGGTGCATTGTCATCCTGATACACGGCACTGCCTTCAGGATCCAATGTTTGAACCATTGGATGCACATGGTCCTCAAGAATGGTTCGGTAGTCCTTGGCAGTGACGGGCCCATCTAGCACAAGTATTGGGCCAAGGGAATGCCATGATATGGCAGCCCAAACCATCACTGATCCACCCCCATGCTCCACTCTGGGCATGCAACAGTCTGGGTGGTACGCTTCTTTTGGGCTTCTCCACACCGTAGCTCTCCTGGATGTGGGGAAAACAGTAAAGGTGGACTCATCAGAGAACAATACATGTTTCACATTGTCCACAGCCCAATATTTGCGCTCCTTGCACCATTGAAACCGACGTTTGGCATTGGCATGAGTGACCAAAGGTTTGGCTATAGCAGCCCGGCTGTGTATATTGACCCTGTGGAGCTCCCGACGAACAGTTCTGGTGGAAACAGGAGAGTTGAGGTGCACATTTAATTCTGCCGTGATTTGGGCAGCCGTGGTTTTATGTTTTTTGGATACAATCCGGGTTAGCACCTGAACATCCCTTTCAGACAGCTTCCTCTTGCGTCCACAGTTAATCCTGTTGGATGTGGTTTGTCCTTCTTGGTGGTATGCTGACATTACCCTGGATACCGTGGCTCTTGATACATCACAAAGACTTGCTTCTTTGGTCACAGATGCGCCAGCAAGACGTGCACCAACAATTTGTCCTTGTTTGAACTCTGGTATGTCGAACATAATGTTGTGTGCATTTTAATGTTTTGAGCAAAACTGTGCTCTTACCCTGCTAATTGAACCTTCACACTCTGCTCTTACTGGTGCAATGTGCAATCAATGAAGACTGGCTACCAGGCTGGTCCAATTTAGCCATGAAACCTCCCACACTAAAATGACAGGTGTTTCAGTTTCATTGTTTAACCCATGTATTGTTCTCTGATGAGTCTTCCTTTACTGTTTTCCCCACATCCGGGAGAGTTACAGTGTGGAGAAGCCCCAAAGAAGCGTACCACCCAGACTGTTTCTATGCCCAGAGTGGATTATGGGGGTGGATCAGTGATGGTTTGGGCTGCCATATCACCAGATCTAAATATTATTTAGCCACTTTGGGGTGTTTTGGAGGAGCGAGTCAGGAAACGTTTTCCTCCACTAGTATCACGTAGTGACCTGGCCACTATCCTGCAAGAAGAATGGCTTAAAATCCCTCTGACCACTGTGCAGGACTTGTATATGTCATTCCCAAGACGAACTGACGCTGTATTGGCCCCAAAAGGAGGCCCTACACCATACTAATAAATTATTGTGGTCTAAAACCAGGTGTTTCAGTTTCATTGTCCAACCCCTGTATATGATGTAAATTCATATTTTTCAGAAACAGCAAAAGGACAATTGGGTGTGTGTTATGAGCAAAACTATGCAACAAATAGGATATGTAACGCCTCCAATACATCTCATTCCATGTTTTAAAAAATATCTTGGATAATGATCCCCACAGCAATAAATAACAGTGACTGGCTTCAACATTCTGAAGTCTGAGGAAGTTAAATGAGGTGGAAATATGTATTTCAAGGTGTGATAACACACCTCTCTGAGCACATTTTTCCATCACAGATGTTCTAGAGCATTGGATTTCTCCATACAAGGAGAACAAATTGCATCAGGTGAAAATGGGCTGAGTATTAGAGACGAAAGTTTCAAAACCCGAGTATTTCAGAAATAACACTCATGTAGTAGGATCTTCTGGAGACAATATTCTGATGTTTCAGCATGTTGTAAATATGCAAATCTCTGAAACCCATATCAACTTGCCATTGACTTTGGTTTCTATCTTAAAAAACATGGAAATTCAAATTATGCAAGTCACAAATATAAACAGACAATGGGAAAAGAAATAGTTTTTTTTATTTGTAGGATCTTATCTTTTATGTACCGTAAACATGATCTGGTCTTTACCAGGTTCTAAAATGATTTAATTCTACCCTTAAGTGTAAAAAACACCATGCAACATATTGTAATAAGTTGTTTTTACTAAACAAAGTTAAAACCATGGTGCAGTTGTGTTTGGAAAAACTAAGTACACCCCAGGATTGAACAGCTCGAACGACCACCTGCAGTAACTCTCAGTAGTAGTTTTATCAGTCATTGTAAAGAAAGTTCTCTTAAGCTAGCTATATTAAGATTGCACTTCTTTATCTTAAACAGGGTGAGGTCTGGACTTTGACTAGGCCATTTCAGTAGCTTGATTCTTTTCTTTTTCAGACATTTTGTTGTAGATCTGCAGCTGTGGTAAGGATCACTAGGGACACACTGCCTTCAATTTTGACTTTAGAATACTTTGGTATACAGAGGAGTTCATGGTCAACCCAAGCCCTGAAACAAGCCCAAATCATCACCCATCCACCACCATGCTTGACAGTTTGACAGGCTTGGTTGATATGCTATTTGGTTTTCTCCAAACATTTCCCTGCGTATTATGGCTGAACATCTCCACTTGCAACTTTGCTAAGTAGTAGCTAAGTAGTGATGACATAATATTTAAAAAGAGATGTTTTCTTATACAACCATTCAAAACAAGGAAAAGCTTATCACTCCTTCTCTAATTGTACCACAATGAACTGTATCATTTAACATCCTAACTGAGTGGTGTCGAGGCTGAGATGCAGCTCTCAGGTTTTTTGCAATTGTTTTTGTCTCACTTCATGGTGAATTCGGACAACCACACCCGGGAAGATTCGCATAAGGCTTATATTTTTTCCACATATAAATTAATATTCTGGCTGTAGAATAACAGATCTCAAATTGTTTGGAAAAGACCATGTAAGCTCTACCAGTTTAACGGCAGCAACAATTGTGTCTCTAAGGGTATTGCTGATGTCGTTCTGCTTTGGCATTGTGTTAACATTCACTTGTGCATCCTTTTTGTATACCTGCTTCTTCCATACATGGTCACGGGGGAGCTGGTGCCTATCTCCAGCGGTCTGGGGCAAGAGTTCTCTGCTCTGCCTCATTTTCACCGTAGTAGAGGAGACAGATGTCCCGATTCTCCCCCCTTTCACATTTTTATAAGAGATCTAATCCCATTGCTAGTTATTGCCTTCATTTGTCTCCTGTATTACCATTACTGGAGGAGATTGGCAGTCCCTGGAGAAAACCTTTTTTTTTGTTTTTGGCGCGCCCTCTCCTTTTGCTTGAAATGTGTGAGCCAGGCGTAATGGAGGCGTCTCCTGGCACTGCGTGGTACCTATCTTCTGATCATCTGTTATCTCTGACTGAACATATTGGATTATTGATTCAGAGAGGGAATGTGTTTTCGTGGCCTATCAAGGTTTCCACACTTGTCTATATGGGCTCAACATGTACGCTGAAGCCCTAACTTTGAGCTTAAAAGTGGGAAAACAGAAACTGTTTGCGCTTCAATTCAAATGCTTCAGTGGTATGTTACAAATTGGTGCTGTCTGTGGTGCTGAATTAGATCTATTTTTCTATTTTCTCACTGCAGCAACAAAGGGGGAAAAAAACTACAGTTCTATTAAAACGTATTTACCCCCTCATAGGTTTTTGCTTTTTGTCACAGTTAAATCTTACAAATCATCAGGCAAAGATAACCTGGGTAAATATGTCCTGTTTAAGCTTATACCTCTGAAGCTCAATTGGATTTAGATGAGACTCTAAAGGTCTCAAACGGATGGTCGGACATTCTCCGTCAGGACCTTTTGATAGAAAGCCTGGTTCTATCATGCTTGGCAAGTACTGAAGCACCAAAACAGCCCTAGACCATCACAGTATCGCCACCGTGTTTGACTGTTCTTATGATTCATATAGATGTAACAGCCACTGAACATCTTTTCCCCAAAGCCTTTATAATCATCTGGATGTGTTTTCGATGATGTGATATGGGCCTTTGTGTTCTTTTTGGTCAGCAGTGCCCCTGGAGGACGTTCAGGGAGGACACGGTCTCTTTCTTATTGTTGAACAATAAACACAATGACCTTAACCGAGGCAAGTGAAGCCTTTACCCGCCTAGATTTTGTTCAGTTATTTTGTGACCACTTGGACGAGTCGTCAAGGTGCGTTGACAGTAATTTTGGCAGACCAGCCACTCTTGGGAAGGTTCACCAGTGTTGTGTATTTTCTCCATTTGTGGAAGCAAAACAAACCAAAAAACATGAACTCCGAGCCTTTTTTGGGGGGGATTTTTCTGGAAAATAACTTAAACAACACTCTCCTCTAAAATAAAACCCCCTCACACCATATTGTTATCAGTGTGGTTGATGAAGATGATACAATGAACAAGTAAAGCTGCAGAAAGATGTGTGATATTAAAGGTAGCACTTTGATGGTTTCTTAGGAGGATCTATGAATTAGGACAGCCTGGAGATCAGCAGGAGAAGAGAGAAGGAATCTGTCAACAGAAGGAGAGCAGGAGGGAAAAAAAGTGGCAACAAGGCAATGAATTTTATTGATATTTCTCCTGCCTTTTGTGTGTGTCTGTGTGGCTGCACATAAGTGTGTGTTTATGCTGGTAAAAGAGGCAAAGAGTGAGAATTGGAGAGATTGACCAGAGACACCAGCCTCCTTTGCTGCCAAGTCAAATTAATTGTGTATCAGTAACTGCCTTTCATTTCTCCAGTCTGAGACTTCAAGTGATGTTTATTTCAGAGACCACAAAGAGGAAGGCTCTCAGTGGTGTCAGTGTTTGGTCTAAATATGGGTTCAGACCAACATGTTTACCAACTCTAACTGGGTTTATTTAAAGACACATAACTGCAATTAAAATATAAACATACAAGAACATGTTATGCTGTCCACCTTCGTGAACTATCTTTAAGCTCACTCATTAGTCAGCTGCTGTGGGCACAATAGAAGATCATCTTTAATTATATTTCAGTCAGTCTGTACAGTAGATTTAAAATAATTCCTGTACGCAAATGTTTTTTCCCCAAGCAGACTCTAGACGATTGCAAGTGTTAATGTATATTCATGAACTGGGAATTGGCTGAATCGCCCTTATGTGATATCATCTCTGTCGCTGATTGATTTAATCAGGCAGAAATTGCTATTCATAACCAGTGATGGAGACTAGAAATATGAGGCTTTATTTCTGTCACAAAGTCGTGCCAAATTTTTTCTTTAAGCACAGCTTTTATAAATCTGTCAAATGGGCGAGTTTGAACGTTGATTGTTCTTTTTTCTGGATGTTTCAGTGTTGGTCTGCTCCCACTGTTTGAAATGTCTGTCTATAGTACTTTTCAAAAGTATTCACACCCCTTGAACTTTCTCACATTTGTCATTACCATAGCCTGTAGCGTAATTTGGATGTAAGTGTTAATGCTTTATAACAACACCTTTCATTGTAATTAGCTTTGCTCAAATAGAGAGCAAAATGTTTTACCAATTTTTCTTTGCTAAATAGCTTAAGCCCAGAGAAATTGGATGGGAAACACCTTTAGACATGAATTTTTAAGTCCTGCACAAATTCCTTATTAAAGTCTGGACTTTGACTAGGCCATTCTAACAAGTGAATATGCTTCAATGTGAACCATTCTATCATACCTCTGTCTGTAGCTCTAAGGTTGTCATGCTGGAAGGTTCAACACAGTGGTCTCCAACAACCAGTTCACTGTAGTTGCTCCATAGTCTTTCCAATTTTAGATTATGGATTAAACAGAGCTTGGTTAGATGTTCAAGGCTTGGCATATTGTTTTATAACCTAACCCAGCCTTAAACCAATCACAGTTTCATTCCTGTCTGCTGTGTTTCTTGGTCTTCATGATGCTTTTGGTTCACTAATGCTCTCTCCTTGTGGATTTGAAGGACCAAAGCGGCAACAGGACATCGGCACACGCATGGGTATAGATGGGTATATTTTACTGAAAGGAATGCTGACACGAAGGAAATGCAGGAAACAGGGAGACAGTAACAGACAATGAAGGGACAGAAACCATGAACTGAAATACAACTGAGGGGAAAAGAACCACATAAAAAACAGGTGGATGAAATTAACAAAACACAAACGGGTGCTGATCATGACACTTCTATGTGATGGTCTGGCACATAAAACCAAAATAAAATACATTGAAGCTTGCAGTTATGATATAAAATGAAAAAGTTGACTGTATGAATGAATTTCCTCATCTTTCATTTACAGACTGGGACAAGCACTTTCTTCTTCTCCTGATTTATTACCTGGCCCTGTATTTTTTTTCATCCACACACTCTCTTTCCTGTGTTACATGAGCTGGTGGCATGTTGTCTGGAAGCTGTTAAAGCACTGTGGACCTGCTCCGACTGTCCCCAGCTGTCTATATGAATTAGTAACACAGAGTAGCAGTAATGCTCGTAGATCACAATCTCAGGCACCGTAGCATCTGTGCACATCTGAGCACATAAGCATGAGTCTGAGAGTCCTTGAACTTAGCAGGGAAGTTGCCCTGAGGACACTTGCAACTGTCAGACAATCTGTCGGAGCGCTCAGAGGTTTAACCTACAGGAGAGAACAACATGTTCTTATATTTATCTGCATGCCATGCTACAGTTATTTAAGTCAGGTTTCTGACAATCTTTTGAAATGATCCTTGCCATTTTTCCCAGCATCAGTGTACATGTGTTTGTTTATTTCACATTTCTCCCCACCCCGCAGAACTCTTTTTCGCCTGCAGTCAAACGGACGCATTGCCAAGAAGAGCTTTGTTGGCCTGCTCCGGATTTACATATGTAAATGAGAGCCCATGTTGCCCGTAGATCTGCAATTAGGCAAACAGCTGAAGCTTGCAATTAATGTCGATCTCTATTACTTTACCAATAATTGAGTTTCTGGAGCTCTGATTTATGTTTCTAACCCCATTACCTCGTTTTTCCTGCCTTTTGCCAACTGGTTGAAGATAAAATTCAAAGATTCAGTTATCAGCAAAATGTTTTCAGGATGAGAAGGGGCTTCTCATTCTTCCATGGAGGCCAAACTGAAGCACTGTTTAAGATTGAAGGAGCTTATCAGCTTCTGCACACAAAAATGCATTTACATTCTGAATTCTGAAAGGAAAACAGGAATGTTAAAAACTGGTCGAAAGTAAATGATTTTACAGATTAAATCTACTTAAATATGCACCCGATGAAGTAAAAGTTCAGACAGAAGTCCAGATTTCTGGCCATTTGTAAGAAAAGTTTTCTTGTTAAGGATTTTTTTTCTATTAACTTAAACCTCAGTCACGGGGGGGACGACTCCTTTTTAACAAGCAGAAACCCTCAGAGGACAACAAATATAGCAAGCTTTTTGTGCATTTATTCAATATCAGTGATATCACCTGTCATTTCTTCATTTTATGCTAACAGTAGTTTAGTGTTTTGCAGCAAGACTCTGACTGTTAACCCTTTTTTTCCGGCTAGTAAAAGCTGATTGTCTACTTGTCAGCCAAACTGCCACACTTGTACCACAACAATCCTAACAACTTAGCCTTTCTATGCCTGTTTGTGTTTAACATGTGAGTTGTGAAACAGTTAGATAATAATCAAGGCTAAGATCCCAAATATGGAATAGATACACAAACGGCTTGCCATAACAGAGACAGCCACACACAAACTACGAGTCAGACGGATTGCCACCCCTCCCCCTCAAAGATCTCCCTCTACATATGTAAGTTAATGCCAAGGAATCCGGGTTTGCAAATACACTAATGTAATTTCTTAACAAAGCATTTACATTTTAACACAAAGAACACTGGGAAATGTGAAATAAACAAAGTCAGGATCAGCTCTATTCTGACCTACTTTGTTTGTAACCGGTGTCAATTGTCCCTTCCCCTTGCCAAGTATCATAACAAAGGGAAATAACATGGTATTTCCACACTAAAAACATTATAGTTTTTGTATGTGTGTTTACCCACACCCACACATCATGGCATCATTGTTCAGCTTCATCTCTTCAGCTCTAGTACAATCGGTATTATTGCTTTCCTTCACAAGCAGTTTGACTTTGCTCCCATTTACAATGAAGGAACAGCTCATCATGTTTGGGCATTTTCATTTTACATCTAAATGTTTTAACTGTCACACTTTATAACTTAGACTTAAGGGCCTTGTGAAAAGTACTGTTATAAGTACACTTATAAACAAAATCTTAAGACGAGGGAAGGAGTTACAAGTTTTTCCACGTTCTGCTGCTGGATCGTTACCAGTTTGTAAGTTGAGCTTCGAAATGCAAAAAGAAGAGACAGGAGTGAGAGACATCAAAAAGAGTTGACTGGAAAGAAGGATTTAAACTCAGGCTGTTCATCACCTGATCCATTGTGAAGCTCAACTTGAAACCACCAGCACAAAATATGAATATTTGCAATTTCTTCCCCAGTTTTAGGATTTTGATCAGTAGTGTATAATGGGAAACACTGGATTTGATTTTAGTGACAAGGACAGTATATAGGAGAAAAGGTGTTTTATGTGTCAGCATGTATCAATTTGGATGTACCAGCACCGTAACCAAAGGCAAGGTTCCCTTGAGCCTGGTCTAATAATAGGCTTTGTCAGTTTTGTTTGTTTTAAAACAGATTATGTATAAATCTCATTAATTTGTCAATGCCTACTTATGCAAGTGATCCATGTCATTTGTACTGTTAGGCTCAGGCTCATTGGTTTCTTCCCAACCTCCTCAGTCTTTTAAACAAGACACTGGCCCTTCAGAGGGAAGTGCTGCGTGAGTACAAATAATTAACAAACAGGGTCCTCTGACTGATGTGATAAATTATATAAAACAGTGCTCCACATTTAACATCTTGTTTTTTTTCTATTATTCTCCTATTTGCAGCCCACAGATTAAAATTTTAACATAAATTTTAATATAAAAACAATCTTTGCAATATTTTAGTCCAAAAATGATTTTAGTTGTTTTGGAGTTTGGGCTTCAGAAATATTTAATTATTTCTAAAGAGAATTTTTGGTTCCTTTCTCCTAATAAAACAAGGTCATAAAAGTTGACTTCATTTCACTTTCTAACATTTCCTGGAAGCTGTAACATCCTCACCAACTGGAGATAAAGAGGTCAGGTCCATTCAGTGCTGTTCGGGTCTCAATGCGTGGAGATTTGAGGTCACTGCGACCTGCCCCATGTGTAGGGTGAGTGAACGTTCTCCAGCTCCACCTCCCCTCTGGATGATTCCTTTAAACAGAGAATCAAAGGTTGGGCTCAAAGTCTCGTTGCTTACCAAAAAGTTTGAAACCTAAGCAAATCCAGGTCAGCCGCTTGGTTCTTAAACTCATTTTAGCTTCTGTCTCAAATATCACATGAACAAACACAAATGTTGTCCACCTGTTTGATGAAACAGCAACAACCAGAGTGATACTCATGAATAATCTGTTGAATATTTGCGCATATAATAAATGTTGGAAAAGATTATACAAATATGGCACTGCTCTGAAGTTTGCTGCCTACAAATCCACATCTGGGCTTACATCTGATGCTAAACCCCATCTGGAGTCAATTTTCATGCAAATCCTTCACTAACATTTTAGTAAACACATTTTATAAAAGAAGCTAGCAGATAGTATTCGCAGGTCACTGTGCTGCACATCAGTTAAATTATTTTAAATACTTGCTCAAAAAGAAATGGCCAGCTCATCTCATCTGCATGTACAAAAACAGAATGCTGAATCAGTCTCCACAGACAGGATTCTCACTGTTTTGTTGCCGATAGACACAGAAGTAAATATATAGAGCAGTGATTCTCAAAGTTTTATACCAAGTTGCACTTTTAGAAATATTATTCTACCAAAGCTCTTCTACAAGCTCATCTGCCATAAACTGGTCAAACCTGTTACATTAGCTGTCTTGTTCGGCATTTTGAATAGCTTTTCCCCACTTAATAAATGAAATCCTAATTTGAAAACAGATTTTTGTATTTACTTTTTGTCTGATATGTTCTTTATATCTTTGTATAGCTTGTGTTTAATGATCGGAGACATTTCAGTGTGACAAAAAAGCAAAAACAGAAGAAATCTGTAAGGGGGCAGATACTTTTGTTCCAGCACTGTATACAAAAGAGTGTCAAATAGAAAATGGAAATGCTGTTTTGTGTTTTAAATAATGTTTCCTTAAGCTTTATGTTACTTTTTAATGCAATGCAATGAAAAATAATGAACACAGAGATTTATGATGGAGTCCCAACTCCTTGGCCAAGCACACCTCCTCCTGAAAAACAACACACTGAGTGACAGGTTAGAGGACCTGACACATGCGAAATAAGAAGTTCCTTGTTTTGTGGACGTTTAATCCCTTCTGAGATTGTTTTAGGATTTAGTTTAAAGCCTTGTTGCTCCCGCTTTTAATATTTAGTTTAAAAACTTTATTGTAGACCCTGAAAAAACAGGTTTCTCTCATTGACATATTAGAAAAACCAAATAAATCAGATGTTCTGAGAAATGAAGTCAGTCAATATGTGTTTTCACTCTCATTTGCGGTAGTTTTTTTCCATTCATTGACACCGAGCAAATTTTCTTTTTTTAGTATCTGCAGGTTTCTCACTTTTTACATTAGGGACATTTTATTGATAAATAAGCCTTCTGTGCCAAAAACAAAGAAACTGCAAAGGTAATTACGACACAATTATAGGAAAAAAAATCCTGTAACTGTGGGAGGAACAGCACATGTTGCAATTCTTTATTGCTGCACAAATGTTCTTCAAACTTTTGTTAAATTCATTTCAGACTTACAGGTGCAAACTAGTTTTATATGCATAAGCCTTAATTGGTCTTAATGTTGTGTAAAGATAAAACAGACGATGCAAGAGTTGAATTATGACACATGATGTGGAGGTAGACAAGTTTCTGCAGAGATCTTTACTGTTCCAGCCTCAGATTTTCTCTAACAGCACAAAATGAAAACAGATCTGCTGAAGCCTCAAAGAACACAGAAATGGGATGGGATTGGCTTTATGCCTTCGTTCATTACTGCCCTCTCATTGAAAGGCCCTCTATGAGACTTAATTAAAAAGTCGATAGTAACTTTAATGGCCACCGCGCAGGCTGTTTTTCTCTGTTTTTAAAACGCTGCTCCTCTAATGACCAGAGGCAGCCTCATTTAGAGAATGGAGGGACAGAGAAATGCTTTGACCTCTGGTTGGAGGTCATTATGCCCCAGCTACATCAGGAGAACTGATAAACCTGTTTTGTACGTTTCCACTTAACTTTAGCTGTAGGCCAGAATGCAGAAAATGATTTGACGCCTTTTCCCAGAAACTCCACCAAGATGGGGAGGAAATGGTTAAATGAGATGATAAATGAAGTTACTGCTGATTGATTTCTGTTAGTTTGTTCTTCATGCTGGAAGTTTTGGTATTTTGTTTTTCATGCCCTTGTTTATTCTCTGAATTAGAAACAGAGTAATGGCGCCTTGTGTCTGAGAGGAAGCCAAGTGTATCAAAGCCTTGAAAGACAGCCAGCGTCCTTTTCTGTCTCAGAAATGACTTCAGCTGAAGTGAATCGCTGCAGACTGAAAGATACAAGAAGAACCTTATTGCAGAAATCTTATAATATTTTTCTGCTGGGCACAATTGTATCTGTTTGTGTGAAGAAACCAACATTTTAAAGGCTTTGTCTTTGTTTCCCTGTTTGTTCAAAAAATTGTTGCATCTCTTTTTTAAGGCAAGTTAAACTGGTATCACCTAGATGATTATTTTTCGTTTCATACGCAAATGTTAGCTTAGAAGACAGATTATTGGCAGTTGTCTAATATATCATATATATTCTAGGCATCTGAAGATTATTTTAAATGTAAAAAGAGTAATAATCCTTTCTGCCTTATTTAGGTACCCACCATTTAATAGAGTTGTTATATTTTTAAATACAGTTCAGGAACAATAACCCCTGTCAATAAGTTTCTGCAATATTTCTGTCAGACCTTAAATGTTATTTTTATTTATAATGTCCTGTTTTCTGTGCACCCATAAAAGGTCGCACAGAAAAACAGGAATACAGAATACAGGAAGCAATGAAGCTTCAGCAGCAAATAGACTCCAAGAAACTATATTTATTTTCTTATTCATTAACATCATGCATATTGGACTAAAAATTTGTGTGCATGTTAAGGATGATTTAATCTTTACACGTAAAGTATTAGTTTGGCTTTGTGGAGCTTCAAACTTTACAGCTAGATGAAAGTTACTAGTAAACACACTGAAGTCAATAGTGGGACATTCTGGAAAAAAGGATAGGAGACTCATTCTAGGAACGGTGGAGCCGTTTAAAGGAAGAGACTCAGAGTAATCAATACTTTTTGTCAATATCTGTGCATCCTTTTCAATTCCAGATTCCAATACGATGTTCGCTTTGCACTGGTTAACTGTCTCAGCTTTTAATAGCTCTAAGACGAAATAAATATAAGCATCAGGCCCAGGCTGACACCTTGCTGCCCCTAAATGTAACATTGATTTGTGAAATATTTAATTGTTAGATTCATTCTAAAAAAATTACAGTTTCATGTTAAAACGTTATATATTTATTCCACTAAATATTTTATTATATAGTTCTTGTGCTGCAGTGCACTGTGAAATAATTTCAATGGTTATCAGAGCTCATTAAATAGACCCAAACAACTGCACAGCAAATCATCTTCAGACCACCTGTATGGACAGGAGTAGTGCTGGCCCTGCCCCCTGGCTTTGATGGGTATGGCTGAATTATTAAAATTATTAAGAAATAGTCAAATGATTACATGCCTTTTGTAAATAAAATAAACATTTTTATACTTGGCAACATATTTATTATATTGTATAATTTGTTTAATTGAGTATTTGTTTAATATTTTCACTAATCTAGGGCACTACTAACTAAAAAGTCGGTGGTTTATTTGCTTTTAACTCTATTGTTTATTGAGGTCCCAAATGAGTACAGCCTGCTTTTATCATACATCACACACACTTCTCAGTCCTGTTCTTCGCATTACATTTTATTAGGGTGCAGAGCCCAACCTTACTTCTTCCCTTTTTCCTCCAAGTCATGATTCTTTTAAAATAGGTGACATGGCTTTACACTATCATGCAAAAATCGGATTTTGGAAACAACTTATACTCAGTACCCCTGAAAGGGTTATCAAAGCCAACCTGACCTGTAACTCAGGTTATCTTTGTCTAATACTAAAGTTAGTTTGATGGCCTAAAACCTTCAAGTGTGACAAAAAAAGCAAAAATAGAAGAAATCTGCAAGGGGGCAAATGCTTTTTTTCCACAGCACTAAATATGGGTAATGTGAAAACATGTGTATGCAGGAGCTTATCCATCCATCCATCCATCCATCCATCCATCCATCCATCCATCCATCCATCCATCCATCCATCCATCCAACCATCCGGTGGCACTGGGCCTTAATTTTGGACATTATTTCATCATAAGCGTACAGAGAGTACAGTAGAGTATAGCGTGAGTACAGAACTCACTCCACTTGGTAAACAATGATTGTAAATGCTTCAAGAATGACATACAGACAGATGATGGTTGGAAGAAACTGTGAAAGCTGTGACATAAATCATGATAGTTTGGATAATGCTAACTAAAACCAAAACAGGAACAGTTTATTCCTCTGTTTAAGGTTTTGTTTTTTGTAATAGGTTATTTGCAGGTTTCACTGCATTAAAAAAATATTGTCAATGCACCTTTTGGTAACAGATGGGATATCAGATTTCCTTGTTCAATAGCCATAATTTCCGACAAATTAAATTAATATGTGAACATAGGTACAGAAACAGGGCCATGCCTCAACTACACCTCTAATTACCCAGCAGTCTACTTATACCCAGTTCCCATATTCTTTACAGTGTTAGGATTCTGATTATTAACTAATATTTATCAAAATTATAATTAAAATCGTAATTCAGAAATAAAATATTCTCAACCAAAAATCATTGCTTACAAATAGAAGTCAGAGTTGTCCTCTGGTGTTGTGATTCTGGGCTCAAAGCACTTAATAATTACAATTAGTTAATTATCATTAATAATTGATAATTATTGATCAAACAACGCTAAATCTCATGGTTTCATCAGCTGCTTTACCAATCGGTGGGGGGACTTTTGACAGATAAATCACAAACGCTTCTCTTATTTATATGTGAAAAATTATTGAAATCATATAGCCCTAATATAATTACTATTCTGGTCCAATAACCTTCACCTAACTAGCAAGCACTATTCTACACAAAGGAGATGAAAATGACTACCTAACAATAATAATAAAAGAAAATATATGCGCATTGAGTGTCTATGAAGATCAAACCAGCAGTTTTATGGATAAAATGTGCAGTTTGGGTTAACTTGGAAAGAGAAGCCCTCCTGGTGTGCTGATGTCAAGATTTGTGACGATCAGTTAGTAGAACAGGGGGGCGCCCCTTTAGCCAATAGCAGCTGATTGCCCCAAATCTCAAACAAAGGGTCATACAACTCTGAGGTGGGAACTCAATGGAAAAACTCCAGTAATTAAACTGGACCAAAGGAGTGGTCGGGCGAGGCCCAGACCGCAGCCGCTTTGAATAGAAAACTTTTAAAAGTCCAACTTCTAACTACTGGCTGATTTGGGATCAGCCAGAAAAAAGGTTCGTGAGTTTATTAAACTGAAAATGGATGATGGGAACAGGAGTCTGGGACCGGGAATACATCAACTGTGTGGAGAGGACGACAAGTAAGTTAACGGTTTGAATAGTGGAACCTGAAGTGTGATTTGAGTTCTTGTGCTTATAGGTGGAGATTTGAAGAACCGCCAGGGAGGAGGTAGGGTGTTGGAGCCTGGGGGCAGAGAAGCGGAACTGCTTAAAGAAGGCGATATGATCCAGAGGTTTTGATGAGTCAGTCTGAGGATGAGCATGGCGGACGGTGAGCAGGAATCCCTTAGTCGAAGAAGCCAAGGGAACGAGGAGCCAGGAGCTTTGTCTGGAGAACTCAACTGGAAGGTTTGGAGGTGTCTCGGAACCAAGGAACAAACTGAAACTGGATCCAGGGTTCAGGAATAACCTGAGGAGGAGCACACATGGAGGTAAGAAATCTTTCTTCTTAAAGCAAGGAATCAAGAGCATTGGGAGGCTAGAGTTTTACCACTGCAGGTTAACACTCAGGCATCAAAGCGCTGACAGCAGGCTCCTCTTATACTCCTCAGTGATGAGGCTCAATGCGAAGCAGCTTTGACTGTCTAACCTCCACTGTGCTCTGGCGTCATCTGGAGGTCAAGCCAAGTAAGTAGCAGGCAGAACAGACAAAAATCTCCCAGACCTTGACAGCACCTTGCTGATTGCATCCGGTCTCCACGATCAAACAACACTTGCACAGCAAATCAAACAGCTCAGCTTAACACTTCAGTCAGTATTGCATGCAACAAGTTGATACCTTGGATTAAATACTAGTGATTCTAAATCACCTTAACTATGCCTCACCTTGCCCAGACCTCTAAATACACCTATCCAATTTAATATAAAAAAAAAGAACGAAATTACTTTGATGTTGATTTCTTCTCTTCACCGGTTGAGGATAGGTCGCAGGTCTGAAGAAAACATGGGTGGTGGTACCAGAGTGACACGCGTTCGTGATCAACTCCAAAACGGGAGAAATATGAGGAACCGTTGGAGTCGACTGAATCAACAAGGAGGAGAACTCATCTCCTTGGCAACAAACCTCTGTGGGTTTTCACCTGCACCGGAGTGTCGTCGAGGTCTTTGATCGGTATATGAATCTTCTGACCTACTTGTATCATACAGAATTCCAGCTTTCAAGCTCTTCCGGGAATGGCCGGATGGAGGAAAAAAGTAACTCGCCTGCGAGTTTCTGTCGCTCCAGATATGCTCCTCTGTTGCGTCGTCCCGTGAGGCATGCTGGAAATGGCAGTTTAAAAGTTTGTTTCTTTGGCTTTTATAGCTCTGGAACATCAGCTTTGTGGTCTGTCACTGCGACAAATGTTGAGCTGTGCATGCTGAACTGCGTAGCCCAGTCAGTCTATCCGGCCAAAATGGATGACCCCAACAACAGTCTGTCATGTTCTTTTAAGCCTACCCTCCCTTTCCCTCCACCCCATCAGAACCTCTTCCCTCTTCCTCCTCTTCATCCCATCATCCTCTTCCTTACTTCCTCATTTTTTATCCTCTCCTCTTCGTTGCAGGTTCCATCTGGGTAGCCATTTCCTGAAGACTGCACCCCCACACTGAGTCTCCTCTTCCCAAGCCTTCAAGCAAATCTCCCGAGATGACCCTTCCTGACTCCCTATTCATCCATCCCCTCAACCCCCTCCTTCAATAGACCTTTAATCTCATACCTTTGTGGCGTGGTCCTTGCTATTGAAGTCACTCCCACATGCTTATAATGTTGCTTACCAGGTAATATTAGCTCAGTATGTTGTTCAAACAGTTGTAAAATGGGAATGTTTGTACTCTGAGCCTTTGACCTATCTGGACCATGCAAATCCATAGGTCATTAAACAACATATTTTCTGACCTAAGACCACACTAAATGACAAGCTGTCATTTAGTTAACAAAATACATTCTCTCTAACAGAGGGAAGTGTTTCATTTTCCTTTTAAAATCCAATGAAAATACAGATCATAAAAAGCTCTTTGTTTCCATAATTTTAAATTAAAATAAGATACCCTAAAATACTTGCATCCTTATTTGCACTTGCACACTATTTTCACATGTAGTGTTTTACACATTTTTGCCCTGAAAGCCCTTCAGCTTCTATAAGACACTTTACTATGCAAATATTCCCATGCAAGTCAACACTGGAGAGGAAATTAACTTTCCGAGTCAGTCAAATTGGGCTGCATAACTTAGCCTCTGAAGGAACAAGAAAAACAAGCATATTTCATTCTGCAAAGTGTATCAAATATTTCATATTAGACTGCTTAATTAAGACCTCAAAAACGGGGTTAATATAAGCAATCTATTCAAACAGAGAGGATACAGGTTACTTTAATAATGAATAACTCAAGTTGTATTTAAAAGTTTTTGGTGTGACATTTGAAAACACACTGAAACTACTAAAATCTTAAACAATGCCAAGGTACCATCAGTTAAGTTAAGTTCAACCTATGAATTCAACTCTTAATTCTATAAGCTGGAAGCTCCTATAGGCAGCTTCCTTCCCATTGTAGGACCCACCTTGATGTTTAATTTAATTCCAGTGTGGCTGACTCTGTTACTAGCCAGCAATTCAAGTGTCAGCAGCTCTTTTTTATTCGCCTTCTTTGGATAAGAAAAACCTCGTTTGAAGCTGTTTAGAGATTCTTTCTTCGAAAGGATGCCTCTAATTGGATGAGAGAAGGCTTCTTTCTAATGGCTCTGGAGGTTATACATGAAGCCCAAATGCCTGTGTAAGAAGTCATTAAACATGTCATTAAATCCAGCTTCTTTGATATAACCAGATAAAGGTCTAGATCCCATTTGGTCTTTGAATCTTATAGTGAAATTTGCATCTAGGGACGTGGCAATTTGAATATCATCCTAACCCGGTGAGGACAAACGTACAGTTCAGGTGAGAGGTTTACGTAAACTCAGCATGGAAATCAAAATAATATGAATTCTGGGCCTTTAGTGATTTATTTTTAGCAGCTTTATCAAGTGTGTAATGACTTCACAACATTGATTACTTAACAAAAGACTGGGGTGCACAAGTGTAGTTTTTTGTGAATTTTCACTAACACATTGCTGACGAGGTTTTTGCATGGTTCTCACTGAATGTTTAACCACATTTCTGAAGCGAATTGGTAGAATTAATTTATTATAGGCTGCATGCATAACATTTATCTTGTTTGGATTTGTGAGAACCCATGAGGAGTGAATCTAAACTTCTCACCAAAACTGAAGCCTTAATGGTTTGGTTCTTAAAAGCCTAATCTTCATTGTCTCATAACTGAGGAGGAAAATGGCACTCAGCCGCCAAAAGGCCAGGCTGGGGATGTTCTTCTCTTGATGTGCTCATCTTTGTTTCTGTTGTCCCTCTTTCTTTTTACCTTTTCTTCTCTCTACTCCGAGGTCTGATTTGGCTTGCGGCTGGTGAGTCCCAGTGGAGATGTCGGCCTAAACAGCTGGGTCTGAAGTGATTATGTGAGTGCAGTGTGAGAGATTCCTTTAGGGCCTGTGGGAAGGCTGCGCAGTCTTTGTTGACAGTAAAAAATAAGAGTTAGCGTAAGGGAGGGAAAGGTAGAAGGGAGGAATATGATCTAAGTAGACAGAAAAAGGGATAGAGTCATAGAGATTAAAAGCATGTGGAGATATAAAATCCCTTTTCTGCAGCGAGAAATTAGGTTTCCTTTTTTGCTTTTATGGCTCATCCACAAATCCAATTAGCATAAACTTA
Source organism: Crenichthys baileyi (assembly GCA_036173005.1). Classification (NCBI taxonomy): domain Eukaryota; kingdom Metazoa; phylum Chordata; class Actinopteri; order Cyprinodontiformes; family Goodeidae; genus Crenichthys; species Crenichthys baileyi. Next base: position 77,054 of record JAHHUM010001763.1, on the reverse strand, counting down.
GTGGTCGTGTAAACACAAGAATGTCAAATTAAATTCAGGCATCCTCCTTATTTTATAAAGGTGCCATGATGTGTTTGCACAACTTCCTTGTGTAGCTCATTTCACAGTGAAACAGATTTCAGAGTGTGGGCAAAGGTGATAAAACTCTTTGTGTCTGCATTTTTTTGCTTTGAAATTTGAAACCAATTAAGCTGCAACAGCTTTTCTTTAGCACCTATAACAATTAATCATTCACTTTGTACATCTCCTCATATTGTTTCCCTTCCCTTCTTTACCATTGGCCCTGTTCACTTTAAAAGTATATCCTTCAAGCATCTTCTTCTAAGAAGCGAGATGCTACGCCATAAACGAAGCGAGCTGTTGTTTATCACTGCCTTGCAGACAAATCCACTCTATATGGCCGGTGATTTTCACTCATTGGCTCAATAATCCATTTGTGAATTTTCTCATGGATTAAAACATGTTGTCATATTCTTTTTCTTGTCTTTTGAACAAATACATCTGTTTACCTCCTTCAACTTGAAGGAGACTACTTTAGACAATAGAAGTAATGTAAATTGATGCAATTGGAACACTGAAGTATTGAAAGGTGTAATAACTGAAATGTCTCCATGCCTTTAGCTGTAAATTGTTAAATGGAAAACACATTTTTAAACACATTTTTAAAATGCATTAAATTGCTTTATCAGTTGTTTAATTAATTTCCTAATTATCGGTCTTCATAAAATGTCGGCTCTGGTCATATTAGCCAATATTTCCGATGTTTTCCTTTGCCACCTTGCTCCTTTACCTTAACCTACTCCCTTCCCTGTTGTCCCTCCTCCCAGTTTGCTCTGTGGTAACTGAGTGAGAGCTCTGGCCCCAGAGTCCTTGTGTAATCCACACTTTATAAGCACTCTAATTGAAGTGCAAATTCAATACTCCCTCATCAGCCTTTTTACTGGTTGTGCCGTTGCCTGCACCCCTCAGGTAATTACAAAAAGACTGGCAGTTCAATCATTTTAGCTGAAAATAATGTAACAACAAACTTAGCAGAGTACACTAAGTAATTTTACAGTGCCTGCATGGAGTGTGATAGCTGGTTTATTGGAGGAAAAGCACTCAAAAAACAAAACAGCTCCCTTCCAGTTGTCAGCAAGGTTACACACCTGTGTGATGAAGGAATTTAGGCGCTCTTATCTGAATACCACAGGGGATTATTCTAAGCTTTAATTTTCCTACCTGTGTACTGCAGACACTTCCAAACACATCAGTAACGTTGTGCATGTAGATGCCTATGTTTAGCTAACACTGACACACTCATGCATGCAAAAATCCATTATGGAAGTGAAGTGTGCAGACAACATAAAAGTGTGCAGATTTTGTACAGCATGTCACGTCTGTGTGAAGGAATATGCTTTCCAGCTTTAATTAAACCTCCTATTTTTTTTCGGTTTGTCCCCGCCGGGCCCAGTCTTCCTCCTGGCCACATGCTTATTTATTTATTGTTGCATTAAAGTCCACAGCTGAGCCATGGCCAAACACGGTGCCAGACCTGTGGAGTGAGCAGGCATAATGCGATTTTCTGGACCGAAACATCCCACCGGCTACAAGAATTATGAATCATGTTAGGACGTACAAAAACAAGCTGGTAATAAAGCTGGCATTTTACCCTCAACACTGGAGTACCAATAAAGGATGTCAACACAAATGTATATAATTCAAAGTGGTGGAAACACATGGCTGCTCCTTTCAACAGAAAAGCAAATTCCATTTGTAAGAAGATCTTTGAACAATCATCCCTACAGCATTGTGTTCCTCCAGAGAACAAACATTCCTGAGAAGAAAACAATCAAGGTGTCAGAAAAACTTTCTCCCTCTCTTCTTTATTCAACTGCCAGATTATTCCTCCTCCATCTTTTTTTTGTCTGTGTTTCTAATTTGCTCTGTCTTGAACTAAATATCCCACCAAACAACCTTCTTGGATGAGCTTCACAGCAAATTCCAAACACATCCCGAGTGCTATTGTTGAAGTTTAATTAGTATGATTTAAATCTTTAAAAGAGAAAATCATATTAGGAATATTTCTATAAAACATGGCAAAACTGCCAGGATGCTCTACAGAGAGAACTACCCACGAATGGCAGCTTAATTTCCGTGGCACAGCCTCCTCATGTTTGCTGCACAAACATCTCTGTCTGCCACTCTTTTTATAGTCTGCTTAAAGTCTGGCATCACGTTTTATAATCATGTTAAAGTACCTTTTCAAAAAGACACAGTTGTGCTCTACATTGTTCTCTGCACAATATCTTTTGAATTGTGACTTGCAGTGTAGACCCACATTTCTAGAATATTTCTAAGATGTACACAAACATTTCATTTTGAAGTTGCTTGCCCTAAATCCCTCTGATCAAACTGGTCACTATTTGGCGGAATAAAAAAACATTCTGGGGACAAAAGAGTAAAAAGAGACACAGAAGTCACAGCAAAGCCCTAGGAGCGTAGCAACTGAGAGAGCTGGACCACCACAACCAAGTTGGACAATCTGGCACACATGAGGAGTCCCGCTGGTCCTTTTAAGTTGTGACTTGATGGAGAGTTTGAAAAACAGGTGGGAGCTGTGGAGTGGGGGCAACACCTCATTTAGGAAGAAGAAGGCCCAGTAAAAAACAACCACCCCAGGATGATGACATAAGATAACATGCCTGATAGATTTTTGTTAAGTTGTGGTCGCCCTTAATTAAATACTTTAAATTAAACAGTTTTTTAATCAATCTGAATTGATTAAACCCTAAAATCCTTTTACCAGATCAACCAGACATTTTGTATTCAAAAACTCCCTTTCGTATTTTGCATATCAGATTTACAGTTTCCACTCTCACTGTGGTGATGAATAAGCCATTGAAGTATAAAGCACTGCTTCAGTTCAACACAATGTGGGGCTGTGGAAATTGGCTCTACCTCCAACAGCTACAGTTTAATGTTTCTCAGCCTTTAATGCAGAATTAATGTAACAGTCATGGACAGAAGTGACATGTGATGAAACGCTGACAGATGACATTATTCTGCATAAAAGTTACTTCTGTGTTTTTTGCTTGAAATTATATATTTGCACGTAGTCTTATACATCTCTGGTTATACTTTGCTCAAAAAACTTTGACAGCGGGAATTTATTGGGCAGTTCAGGAACTCTGAACATAGCATGATTTGTTGCCACACTACAGATAAAAGCTCACTTTGCATTTCTCAATTACATTCTAATTTATTTTATAGTTAACCTCATTTCAATTGAATTGAATTGAATTGAATTGAATTGAGTTCAATTCAGTTTATTTATGTAGCACCAATTCACAACACATGTTGTCTCAAGGCACTTCACAAAAGTCAGTAATTGTATTTTTATTTAGAATACCTAATAGGACAACAAAGATTTCACAAACTGTCTAACTTTTAAAAAATCAGCAATGCAACAAATAATGGTAGATCTGTTTTAAAGAAGTTACTGTAAACATGGATGGATATCTTTTCATGTTCATTCAGCAAATACATATAAGGTTGATAGTCAATTTACTTACGAGAGAAATAGCACAGGTATTGCAACTGTCTCCAAATTTGTAAAAGGGATCATAAAGTGATATTTTCGGGCCTTTTCTCATTAAATAGTAGATTTAAGAAGTTAACAAGCCTAAAAGGTTTATTTAATGTTTGCGTTTACTGCATTCACACAAATATGACAGAGCACTCAGCTGAGAACACACAGCTACGCCGATGACACTGAGCTCTATATTAATGTTTCTTCTGTTTACCTGACACCAGTTGATTTTTTCATTAGCTTTTTTAGATATGAAGTTATGAAGGGCAAAGCATTTTCTCACCCAGGGCTAAGCTGAAGTTATCAGCACGAACCCTTAGAGACAAACTCACAGAACAACTTTGAACACTGGCAAATGGACCCGTCAGCTCAAGTCGAAAACCCAGGTATCGTATTAGATAAAAATTTCACACAATGTTACAAAGAATGTATTTTATCATCAGAGGAACATCGCCACAGTTCATCTCTTTCTCTCTCAGCCCAATAAACAGACTATAATATACGCTTTTGTAACTTGAAGAAATGATTTTTGTTTTGCACTACTTTCTAATTATTAGAAAACCAGAGCTCCACCACAGTTATTTCAAAATTCAGCTGCAGCAATCCTGACAAGGACCAGAGCTCACACAACACCTTCATTTTAAAGCCTTTGCATTGGGTACCTGTGAATTTTATTATGGACTTTAAGGTGATTTTATGTTTTTACTTAAATGAATGCCACTAATCAGGTTCTTAGAAAATTAACTACAATTCGTTGGAGGATTTTTTGTTTCTTTTTACCCTGTAGGTAGATAGGACTAATGATGTTTCTAAAAGCAATCTTAAAACTTATGCATTTAGTTTAGTTTTATATGAAACTATAATTATTGTTTAGTTTTTGAATTCAGATTTCTATATTGACATTTTTCCCCCATTTTTCAATAATGAGAATTTCAGGATATTTCAAAAGGAAGAAACAGAACACACAGTGAACGTTATTTGAATAAAAATCAGAATTACAGGATCAGAAATATCTAACAGTAGGAATTATAATTATCAAAATGTATGTTCATTTTTCTATTATGAACACCAATTCTTAGCAATGGCAAGGTGATCAATATGTTTTTTTTGAGCAGTAGGTTAGGGGGATGATACTAAGATCATGCAGCATGCAAGTTCAAAATAAGACAGCTGCAACTTATTAAAAGCTGATTTATGTCCCTTAATTTACATTGAAATCCATAAAAGGTTATGACTCCAAATTACAAAAAAGTTACTCAATTTAAAAAAAACATTTTTAGACATTGCTCTAAACATTCAGCAAGTGCTCTTTGAAAAATCTTTCTTTTTCACTGGTTAGAAGAAATGTCAGATTATTGACCCTTAACCTTTATATTCAGACAAAAGGTTATATTTGTTACCGTAGAGTATATTTTATCATTGAAAACTGCCAATGAGAATACAGTACTGAATGTAAGAGATTCTGCTGAGATTATTGTTCAAAGTAAACACTGTAGTACTATTCTGAAACTAAGACAAAAAGTATTTAGGATTTTTGATGGAATCTGGCACTTTCTCAGGCTAAAAAGCATGTGTTCTCATTTAGAATGAGTTACATCTTGCTTTAATATACTATGTACTTACAATATTATTAACTGGCATTTGATTTTTTAAAACTTTTCATCTACAGGTGAAATGATCAGAAACACAGAAATTAAACTGGGCTGTTGCTAAATACATTTGCATTTATCCGATCCTTTTTTTGTTAAGACAACAGTTTTTCCTAATGCTTGTTCTACTGAATCCAAGATACATACTTCCATCAGGTATTTTAACACATTTAACAGGTGTTCATCTACTGGTTTGCTGCACAGGATTGCAATACGGTTCTTATTTTTTTTTTCTATTATCTGTATTGAGTTTTGAAATGTTACTATTGTGAAAGCCCTATTTGTTACAAGACAAAAATGACCTCTTTGCAGCAGGAATGGCAATAGGAGCCTTCATCTTCATACTAAAAATGTCAAAAGTTTCATATCTTCTGCACTGCTTTTAATCAAATGCATGTATAAACCAACCAGTAAAGACCTAGAAACCAGTGAATCCAGATTTTATCCCAAAATGGCTGCATTACCAGCACTCTAGAGTTGACACAAATGGATTAATCCTCACATCATTAGAAAAAGACTATTATATTGTGGATGTTAAGACAACAAAAGCATTTTATCTGGATTTTTCTCACAAGTCTGTTTGATTATGGATACACTTGAACACATCTGATCATATTTTAAGTTTAACAAAGGATTTATTTTATTTTTTATAATTTGTGATTGTATCCTTGTTTTTTGCATTGTGTTAATCATAGGGCTTGCCTATTCATTCAAAATTCTTCTGTATATTGACATCCATATTTGTAAGGTTCATTGTCCAACGAGCCTTTTTTCAAAGATGGATCCTCATTTGGATTGAAAAATATGTTTTATGAAGTTGTGAGTTTTTTAACAAATGTGAAGTAATAACTTATTTTGTTCTACAGAGGCTTGTGATTTATTTTTAAATTAGGGCTGTACAATTTCAGATGAACATTTATGTGAAATACTATATACTATCCAAGGGTTTTAGCATTGTAGACACTTAAGAAATACATCTGGTGTAGGCATTAAGAAAAGTTAGAGTCCATTCTGATGGTCGAAAATGTTTTATATATTCAGAGTGAGAACACATGACACCTAAACTATTATATCCTATCAAATATTGCATCCACACAGCTCCTTCGTGATTGCAATATTGCACACACTGAGATTGCGATGGCGATTATTATACAATATATTGTGCAGCTCTCCTAAAAAGGATTAATTACTATAATTTTGCTGCAGACCCTCAAAATATCTAATGTTACAGCATGAAGTTATCTGTAAATGTTTACTAATTTAGTATAAACTGGGGTTCAGACCTTACATGTTGCACTTAGGAGCATGTGAGGGATTTTGTTGGATTTACTTTCCACATTGACTGTTGTTGACCAACAGCTGAAATTAAACAAACGAAAAGCCAAAGCAGACATTTTAATCTCTCAAAAGCAGAAAAACTGCACCGATAATGAATAATTATGTTCTAACTGCGACCGCGGACCATTGTGCAGAGCAAACTTCAGTCCACTCTTCGATTTTGTAAAATGCATGAAGTTGTTAAATGCCTGTAAATTATATAGAAGAACCATGCTTGCATATAAACAGCTATCATGGTTGTTTCAGTGTTAAGAATTAGACTTATTCTTTACTTTTGTATTTTTTCAGTTTGTTAAAATACAACTCAAACCAACAGATAGCAAAATGTTTTTGCATAAATCTTTCTGAGTAATTTTTGTATCTGCATAAGAAAATGTATTAATTTTAAAAGTGCTTCAGTGGACAACTTGAGGCTATAAAAAACTATTTTAGCTACAGCAGGCCATGCATTTTAATAACTTAATAATAATTTATTATTCCAAGTTTTCTTTTGTTTTATGGTTAATTCTTTCAAAGAATTACAGTCATTTAACGCTTTTATATTAATAGCCTATAACTTGTCATACTGATTAAAACCCACTGCAATGATAAGCCCTGATCTAGTGGGTTTCTGATTTTGGCGGGGGGTGGATAAAAATGAATGAGGCTTAAACCATGAAAATAAATTGTGATTTAACAAGATGATTATGGAGGGGATAGATCAGATGCAGTTTTTTTCAAGTTTCTGAGCTGTATGCATCGAAAGCAGTTATTAGACAGGTGGCCTTTGCGTATTCTTCCACCTGACAGCTGGCAGGCAGACACACTGTTTCTGTCTTTACTGAGGTGTGTGTGTGTGGAGTGGAAGCGGAGACCACTTGTCTTGATTTAAAAATTCTCTCTTCGCCTGGCTGCTTCTACGTTCTTAAACACTACTCAAGTTTAAACTCTAACAACAATGTGTGTCAATATCTCCCTCTAGTCGATAGTGTCTCTGCAGCTGGATGCTGAATATTGAACTACTCAACCATTATGTTAGGTGTTCTTTACACAAAAGCACAAAACTGCCCAGAGGCCCCTGCTTCATAAAGTAAAAAAATGCAGCCATTTGTTTTATTTACGGAAGGCGCTTTTGTAAATGCTGGGAATAGGCTGAGAGCGAATTTAAACACATGGTGGAGGCCAAACTAATAGAATCTGAAAGGAATGGAGACATGGGGGCCACTCAGGCATCGTAAGGCTGTCGTCATTTAAGCCTCAGAAATTTGTCGTTATTACCTGCTTACTTCTGTGTTTGCCAGTCTAGAAAGAGTAAAGCCTGAATCAAGAGGTTGGCAGACACTCTCAATCATTCTTGCTCCAGCAGCAAATGAGGATTGGAAAACTAGTGCGTGGACACATGACGGCTCAAACATTGTCCACTTTATAAAAATAAGGTCTGGTACTATTAAACATGCAGAAAAATATTTTTGGAGTCATTCCAGTGTAGCACTTGGGGCAGACAAACGGACCTGTGCAACTAACCTTGCAAACTGGCAGAGTACAGCGGCCAGGTATGCTGCAGGGTCTGCAGGTGGTAAAAATAAGGAGGACCCAGAGTTATGCTTTGTGGGACAACTTGGTTATTTACATTGACATTACTGTGCACGAGCCAGGAAACCTTTACTTTCCATTCTTGTATTTTTCTTCTTTGTTTGGTGAATGCAGACCCAAAGTTGGCCATGTTTTTAACAATAACGCAAAATACCCTCTTTCACAAAGCAGTCCTGTGACATCACTACAAAGAGGTCACACCCTTTAACTCACCTCTGGCTGTTCATAAACAAACAAACTGGCTACATAATGCAACATTATCAACTTTAATAAAACGATAAAACATATAAACAAACTCCAAACGTTGGACAGATTCACCTCCTGCACAACTTTAGCAGATATCCTGTCAAATGTTGACGGTCAACAGAGTTGCAAATTCACAAAGCAATTTGCACAAGCTATATTTGTACAAACCAGAGTTTGCACACCAGTTTAATTCTTAAAGTGCACATAACATATAGTAAAATAGTGCTACACAGAAAATAGCTTTTCTTTGCACTCACTTAGTTTGCCCACATTGAAAAGAGTTAGTGTGCATACATATAGCTGATCATTTGTCCATAATTATGCATATTTACATAAGTTAAAGCAGGTAGTGAGCATATGACACATCCCGTCAACACAAACCGTTAAACTACATGTAATTTTATATGTTGTCTAATTCAGTAATAATTGCACACGTACTGCCTTTATTTTTGTCAAGACCTTAATCTCCCATTGAGAAAATATTTTTCCCATTTCCAATTCTGTTTGTGCTGTCGATTGTGGCGGAAGCGAGGACAACTGTGACTTCACTCAAAAATAGGTGCAAATTGCTAGGATTTGCCAAACTGTATTGCTGTGTTTGAGCATGTATTTTGTGACTCAGGTTCTGAATTAGAGCTGATGATGTTTCGTTGCTTTGTTAATTGCTACCTGTAATGTGGATGTGTGTTCTGTCTGATCAGTCTGAAGGGAGTTGGAACTGATTCCAAACTATGCAAAAGAGAATTAAGACAAAAAGTTGTGACTATGAGAATGACCCTAACTTGCACAAGTGCTACGGCTTGAGGCATTATTTGGACTATAACTTTGATATATCTTCATATTGTTTAAGAAATATTTTAGATAGCTTATCTATAACACAAATTTTGGTGGCATGGAAAGTTTGAAGAAAACGCTTTGAAAACTCAATCAATGGACTGTCTGAAACAATTGTGCAATTTTTGCCTCTATATTGTCAATAGGATATACTGTAAATGCCATTGCTTTAACATAAGGATGAAGCCATTAATGTTGTGTATCTAAAAGGGTTAGGATTCAGCACACAAAATGCTAAACATGAATCTCTCCACTCATTCCAGCAGTGGACCTTCCTTGAAGGTCCTGTTAACAAAAAAAAATGGCATATTCACCCCCTAGGCAGTGATCACTCAGTGGAAGAACACGGTGGTGGTTTGAGTAAAGATGTGACAATCCACCACATCCATCTCACTGTGGGAGGGATCACAGAGGTATTGAGCAGAAGGGCATCCTTCATGTCTCTGAACAGCCTACTTTCTGGCCACTTGACCAAAATAATTGATGCTGGTCTACCATCAGTTGTAAAGGTGACTAAACTAACTCTTTCTCACTTCTGTTGTGGCTTTTTATTTTATTTAATCCAGTCCCTTATTAGATTTACAATTTTAAACAAGAACAGGTTCAGAGATACTTATAGTTTTATTTCAAGTACTAAATAACTGATCATGTTTTCTGTTTTAACATGACTAGTTTAGGTTGCAGAGATGCTGGAGCCATTTCATTAAGCACCTGGGTTAGAGGTGAGGGACACCTGGACAAGATGAAATGTCATGGATTACACATCCTTCGACAACTCCACTGCAGCCTGAACAAGGGTATAGCTGCACAGGTCCAAAGAAATAATTGCAGGTCTGGGATAAAATCTGGAGTTTAAAGAAGGGTTAGGTTATAAAACAAATATGTCAAATTTTGAACATCTGCCATAGCGCTGCGCAATCCATCATTCAAAACGGAAGAGTGTGACTCAGCTGCAATCCTACGAAGACATGATTGTCCACCTAAACTGATATCCAGACATGGACAGTATTATTCTGAGAGACAGCCATTATGTCCATGGTAACTCTGGAGGAGCTGAAGAAATCAACAACTAAGTTAGAAGAGCTTTAGTTGTTCACTCCATATATTTGACCTTTATAGAAGAGAGGCAAAAAGAAATTCATTTTTGGAAAATAAAACATATAGAGGCCACGTAACCCAACGCACTTTGGAGCTTTCTTCACTTCTGTTCTTCAGAACGGTTCATGTATGAGTTGGTGTTTGGGCAGAGAAAATTTGTTTAGGCTGAAACAACCTAAAACATTGTTTATTTATTATGTTTTTCCTTTGAGTGTGGTTCTAATGGTTGATCTATTTGAGTGCTAGCTGGCTATCTGCTCAGCTAATGTGAACAGACATTTAAGCTTTGAGGCTAGGTATTTGTTCTAATTTGTGCTTTTTTGAAGTTACAACAAACTTTTCTTATGGGTGGTTTTAAACAAAGATCGGCCATAACGTGTCTCCAGCGCTCATGCTTAAATTAATATGTATATTAATGGTAGTTAAATGAACATGTTTGACTTTAAAGAAGTGGTGAACAAGCTATGAGCTTTCCTCTGTTAGCTAAAACCACTAGCGGCTAATGCTAGGCAGGTCATACATCAAACTCGTCGCTATCTTATGACAGTTCATAGACGGCCCTCTCCGCCATTTTAGTAGTCCATTACTCCATGTTAGTTAAACGTTCAGATCAATTGTCCAAAAGATGATCAATTTCTGATCCAGCAAATAATATTTCCCTAAATATCATTTACTAAAATAATTGTGGCTAATGAAACAACATTAAAAATCAATGATCCAAAAAGGCTGATTTCTAATTCAGCAAATCATTCTTTAAAATCTTATTTTATTAAAATAACGTTTTATCTACTCTTCTTGTTCTGCATTGTTACGTGTTTGAAGACATACACATTATTATTCTTAATTAGCTCTAAACCTAATTTGACTTTATTTCCCAATTCCTAAAGATAAACCTTGGCTCTTAAACATAAGTAACCACATTGAACTGTTATATCATTGCATCATTTTTATTGGTTCCCTTGTTTCTTCATTTGTATACAGTTCATTTGTTTTCTTTATTCCTTCATTTTGCTTGGTAGTTTTAGTTGAATTGTTCTAGCTTAGTAAAGAGTTTGTTAACTAAAATATTGTAACTTGGATTTGAATTGTTTTGTTAATAAATTCTTACATTTTGGAGAGAATTTGTTGTGAATTTATTCCAAATATGTGCAGACTTTGCTGTTCAATAAAGCCAGTGCTGGGATTACTCTTTCATCTATTGTCCCAATACCACCACCATATCGGGCTGGTATTCCCAGGACAATACTTGACAGGCCAATTGGTTGTTTATTTAAATATTAAATAACATAAGCATCCTGATTGCACAACATAAGTAAGCTGTAATTGCAGCAAAATGTGGTTCTACCAAGCAATAACTCAGGAGGACTGAATACAAATGCATACACCAGAATTTACAGATTTCTTATTTATACTTTAGAGTTTTGTCGTACTTTGTAGTTCAATTAAAGAGCCCTAATTTTTTTGGTTGTACTGTGAGAAAATGTGGAAAAAATCTAGGGGTAATTAAGACTTTACATGGACTGTGTTATCTAGCATAATTATTGAAAGGCATTGCATTTCTTTTCTCATGACCTTTCACTTTGTAGTTTTAATTCTAAATGACCCTGTGGTTCAGCTTTAATTTACAGAACTGAAAATACATTACATACTTTCCACCACAATCAACAGGTAAATTTTAATAATTTTTCAACCCAACATAATTCCTTTGTCTCTTACTTGAATTGAATTGTCTTCCAGCTAATAGGCTTGATTAAAGATTAAAGACTGTTCGTACAATTCATCTGTGGCCATTTGTACTCTTAACCATACTGCTAGATTAGGACCAAATATGTTTGCCAATAGCCTTGGTGCTTCTGTTTCTGGCTTTGTTAGTGACTCTCATCTAAACTAATCAATGTTATACAAAAACATAAAAGCTACTCACTCGAGTGACTCAATCACTTATTGTTTATTGAGATGGAAAGCATAAAAGGTTAGTGGTTCAAAGAAGGAAAAATAGCTTTGTAAAGTACATGTCCTTTGTAAATCCTCATCATTTGTATTCCAACAAATTAAATGTAAAGAAAAAAATCTGCTTTGCTGCAAAACGAAGCAAAAACTGCACGTCCTTGGATGTTAGGCTTCCAATAATCTACCTGTGTAGAGGCCAGCTTAGATATATTTGATATAGACAGAGGCACTGCTCAAAATATCTATGATTGGGCCTTTTATTGATGCAACATCAGAAAAGGCTCATTTCTCGCATTGCTCATCACTTGTGAGAAAAGGCAACAAGTACTGAATTAGTTTCCATGAGAGGAGAGAAATTGAAATATGGATTGGGGTCACAAATGCCTGCTTGTGCCATTGGCTGTTTTTGGATATTGAGGACGAAATGTATTTTCTGTGCGCGTGTGTCGGTGTGTGACTGATGCAGACTGAGCCGGCATCGAATGGTTTTCCACTGCTCTTGTGCAGAAGTTTTTTCCAATAACAAGTAGGGAGCAGGATAGATGCAGATCAAGTGAATGTTTTAAGAGGAAAATTAATTTTAAAGACAGGGCAAACCATTCTTCACTTAAATATGCATCCTCCTCTGCCGTTCTTCCTGCTTTACTGCTTCAGTCTCCTGCGATTTGCCATTTAGATATGTTTAAATCATGCATGCTGACTTTGGACCTTTGATTTGAACTGGGCAAGTCCCCAGTGTCTGTAAGGCTGCTTGATAAAACTTATGACCTCAGAAAGCCATTAGAATCTGAATCAATGATAGCACAGGTTTTGAAAGTGTCACTACCCTCAAGTCAAATATAAAATTTGCTGATATTACTTCATACTTAAAAAAAAAGAAAATGCTGAGCAATCCTAAAGTAGTTTGGCTACCAAAAGCAAATTCTTCATGTCTATAATAGGAGTTAGTGTGTTTTCTTAGTGTAATATGTTATGATTTGGGGTTGTTTGGTTTTTGATTTCTGGTTTTTTCTTTATGTTTTTCACAGTTAAGGTTTTGAATCATGTTTCTGTTTGTTTTTCTTCTCACAGTTTTTGAATCATGCTTTGTTTAATATTTTTCTGGTTATGTTTTAGTCTTGTTCATGTTTTGTCAAGTTTGGTTTTTGGCTCTGGTCATGCTTTAGTTTTTGTTTGTATTCAAGAGTTTCTGTTCTTGCTCCAGCCACGTTCTGTTCTGTTAATCATCTTTATCCGGTTCACCTGCACCTTGTCAATCTGTCTTGCTCCACCTGGTTTTCACTCCATATATACACACCTGTTCTGTTAGTCATTGCGGAATCATTGTATCTCTACTCATGACTTGTTTTGTGGACCATGCCATGCCTGTCAAGCCAGCTTGCTTCTGTTTTGTTCCTGCCTCTTCTAAGAGTGAGTTTTTGTTTAATTAAAGCCTAAAGTCAACTACCGTCATGCTGCCTGCTTGTCTGCGTTCTGGGTTCCTCCGTTGCACAGAGCCTAACAGAAGATTAGTTTTAAATGAATAGAAAGTGCAGAAAACAGTGGTGCATTAGGGATGTAATGGTACAGTGTTTCCATGCTGGATCCACTTGCTTGTTTCAATCGGCAGTGTGCTGAGATGTTTCGGGTCTTTGAAGCATAAAGCAGATGAGATCCTTCATTATTGGATGCTCAATGGTAATGTAGCACAGTCATTTGTGTGTTTAGTCTATGTCCTTGACAATGGGTATAGTTTTTGCCGAGTAGTTCACCACGTGCCATATGCACTTCAGAGCATCAGTTTTACTGCTTTAAATATGCCGCAAAGTTGTTAACAAGCACCAGGTTAAACAGGTCTCATCAAGCAAATATGAGTGTTTAACATTTTGTGGCCTTTTAATTTGTGGTAAGTTAGTGCCAAATTTGAAAGCCTTTAAATTTAATTGAAACTCTTTTTACAGCTTGTAATGTTTTCATAAACGTTTTGTTTGGTCTGTTGGACACTGCTGGATGGATTTCTATGACATGCTTTGAACGCTGAAATGGATTCACCAGTGCACACAAGTAGTGAAAAGAAACCCTGCATGTGTTGATTGCATTAATTTCTTTTTGAAAATTGTTTTAAGTAAAGGAGTTGTGGGGAAAAAAACAACAACTTTGAATCATCCTTTGGCTCAGTTCATAGTTGATGCTAAAAAAACATTTTAACTTTGGATCTTTGAATCGGGGTTTGGACCTAATACCGTTTCTAGAAAAAACGATATACTGAGCTGTTTTTATATAAATGTGAACATATTACATCCAGCAAACAATGAAAAATGAATCCTAAAGCAATGCTGCAAAGATCTTTGGTATTCACTTCGTGCAAAGCAAAAAAGCTAGCTATTAACAAATCTGCAGCCTTTTACAAAAGACTAATGGGGTATTTAAATTGTATACATTTATGAGTATCACATTAAAGCCTTTTCACATTCACATCTTCAACAAAAATAAATCTTTTTTCTTTAAACAGAAGCAAAGCAGAAATGGAGTTAAATGTAAAGGGTTGGGATTGTAAAAGACAAAGAAGAGGATGGGCAGGGGGAGAGAAGGAGTAAGAGTACTGGCTGCAAAATCAATAGCTCATACTGTTCTGGAATTGAGGGGTTTTGTTTTTTTTCCCCCAGAAATTGTGTATAGCAGGTAACAATATGAAATGGCTTTGGTAGAGCCCCCTTATGTAAGCAGCAATATTGATTTCCAGAGACTTGGTCCAATTATGGTACCACAGATTTTGTTGGTGCCCTTTAAAAGGACCGGTTTGACTCTGGTGGGAACAGAACTGCGGGCCATACCGAACTTTACCTCTGTGTTTCTTCAAAAAGACAAAAAAAAGTTAAAAATAGTTTCCCAGAGTCTTTCTAACAGTCCTGCTGCAGGATGGAAGATTTCCCCTGTTACTAGTTCGTATCAAGAGATTCAAAAGCATTCTAACATAAAGAGAAAATAATCCCCTGTCTTTGTGTGTTTGTTTGTGCGAGTGGCTCAGAGTTACTGAGTATGAATGAGAAAACCAGGCTTTGTCAGTCTGCAAGTGTGTTTTGTTACTGAACAGAGGATAGTTTTTTCCTATATTAATGCATGACTGCAGCTTGTGTTGCGGTGTAGTCACACATATCCCCAACAGTTTAGCAGTTACTGTGAACAGCCAGACATTAGTGGAGAAATTGCCGCTGTTTTAAAGCTTTTCTTCCTGAAGGATTTGTGGGGAAAATGGTCTGTAATTCCCAGCCTGTGCTCCCACTGTGCCATCCCTGCTGCTGACGCTGCTTTCATACTGCCCTGTCTTGCTTTATAAATAAAGGCAATAAATGGGTATCAAACCCCAGAGAAACAAGGACATTTTCTTTCTCTCTCCTAGGAATCAAAAATCTTTGCTGGCAATAAAAAAGAAAACTTTGTCTTTTAATGTGGCTGTTGCTACATGTCCTCTTTCCCCTCTCCCCTTTTAGCACTCATTCTCTCTCCAAGTAATGGGAGTCTCATGCAATATGTTTTCTTTTCCCACTTGAGTGTTAATGAGGCAGATGAATATTCATGAAAACGAGGCTGACATTGCTCTGTGGTGATTGTGTAGAAGATGATTGTGTGCAGAGGGACTGTGATGGCCACCGTTCTGAGGGATCTGTGGAGCAGTGTGCCCACATCAGGAAACTCTGCTTCGGTGCTAATGATGCAGATGTGCTTCCCTGAGTTTTTTTTTTTTTTTTTTTTCTTTTTGGTTTTGGTCGATGATTGTGAATGACCCTATCTCCATCACTGATGGCTGCTGCTGGAGCTTATGCTTTGCCTTCATCTGCCAGTATAGAACAGAGACACCAGAGTTGGAAGAACAGCCGCTATGCTGCCTGCTCTCCCCCTTCCTCCTCCTCTCTGTGGTCTTGGCTTGTGACAGATGCCACAGGTCTCTTCTCTGGGAGTCATGTATGTCATTTTTTGCCTTACCTCTGCATTTTTGTCTCTCCTTCTCTTTTCATTTTCTGTGGCACATCCATTTTCTTTACAGGAACATGGTGTGCACCGTGATGTCTAGAACTGTCTGCACTTCTTCTTTAAAGACATTTACTGAGAAACCATGGAGTCCATTTAAAAACACTGCATGATGCATGCTCATCATGTCTCCTCCATTTCTGTTTCCGTTTGGGCTTGTACCCTACTTCCCCAACCCCTAGCCACATGTTTTTCATTGTCAGCTTTGTTTGGCTCATCAGTTTCCTTTTTTATCGGCTCTTAAATTAATCTGTCACATTCTCTCTCGTCTGATCACGTTTTTTTGTTCAGCAGCTTTTCATTTACATTTGCTCATCAACCAAGTCTTTTTTTTCCTCCTGCTTCTGCAAGCCTGCGGCTCTTTCTTTTCTCCTCACCATCTTGCATTTACCATTCTACTCTTCTACTCTTTCATTCTGCTCTTACCTCTCTGGAAACCATATAACCCATAAAGTCTACTTCTGACAGAAGGCCTTTGGTTTTGTTAATTGTCTGTAAAATCTTTAATTTCTCACCAGCCATTCGCACTGTAATGTATTTATGTCCCCAACCTTAGCTTGATATTTGTTTTTTTTTCTGTGTCTTTCGAGCATTTTTGTTTACCTCAGCAGCCATCAGACCAGAGAGGTGAATATAGATATTAGAACATAAATTTTTTTCATAGCGCTTGAACCTTTGTTTTTCACATTATAACCATAAACCTCTTTGTTTTTTTGTGATTTTAGGTGATACAACAAAGATACCTAGAGCATTGGAACCTAAAAGTTAGTTCGCATTTGTATTTAGCCTTCACTGAGTCACTCCTTTTTATAGAACCACCTTTTTAGTGCCTTTACAGCTACTAGTCTTTGAGGTATGTCTCTACCAGCTCTGCACAATTAGAGACTGAAACGTCTGCCTTTTCTTCACAAAACAGCTCAAGCTCAGTCAGATGGGGTGGAGATCATCTGTGACCCCATGTTTTCAAGTCTGGCCACTGATCTTCAATTTTATTTAGGTCTGGTTTTTGGGCCATTCCCACACACAAATATGTTTTGAGCTTCCTGGCTCTTCGACCACCTGGATCAGATCATAAGCGAACCCTGTCCACCTTCCAACAAACTCTCATTGAGGTACGCAGGTACCTCAAACCTGGGCTCCACACCATCAATCCATTCTGTGATCAGAGCTCCTAAGGATCTCCTTTCACAGAACATCTCCTGCATTGTGCTCTCCGACCCCGCATCTCTCATCCCTCTGGTGGTTCATCTTCCTTCCCCAGTAAGCCCTAGACTCACCAAGATTACTAAACCGTTTATTTTCTCTGGTCTCATCCTTTTCTCATCTTTTGTGCAGTTGGTGAATTACCGGTCCTGGATCCCTAACCCATTTCACTCCCATGAAAATAAATCTTTTAAACATGCTGGTTATTCTCCTGAGTGTTATTCTGCATGTGGGTCAGATCTATAATAAACAATATGACAGTAATAGCACACTCATTGCAAAGCACAATTCTCTTGGTCCTTCATGTCCATCCTCCATCTATGTAACAATGCCCAAAGCCTGCCTACAAGCTGCTTGGAATATTTGCAATTTTGGGAAATACATACTTGTGTGATTGTACTTTGTGATGAAGATGGCACACAGAAGCTGTCTTACTGATGGACACCTCCAAAAATGAGTTTCCACTGTTTGGCGCTTATCACCAAACACTGAAGTTTTTGCTAAAGACCAACACCTAGCATCATCCCCAAACAAAAACGCATAAAGAGCAGAAAGAACAAAGTATGTTCATGAAAACGTTCACACTACCGCTTAATGTTGTCAGTTCCAGTGTAGCAGGCATCCATATTGATCCTCATGCACACATTCTTCCTGCAATCAGGGAAAAAGGTGGAAGTTGGCCAATCCTTCAGAGCTGTGACTGTAAGACTACAGGGAACCTTCTGTCTCCATCAGTTCACTCAGCAAATAGGCACACCCCAGTCACTGCTACAAGACTTACCTCATGTGTCTCCATTATATGTTAATGACAACGCTTTGAGGGTGGCTAGCACCAGGAAAGCTCAGGGTTTGACCATGTGTGTCAGGATCTGGAGTCATCTGCTGCCTGCTGCTAACACCTTTCCAACACTAGGTGCTGCCAGTAGGAGAGTCCTGAGGCGACAGGTGTTGCGCATCTATTCATCAACTGGGAACCATAAAGAGGATGGTTGCCAACACCTCGTCGCCTGAGTGTTTTTGCCTCCGTGGTAATCTTCTGGCCAGCTCTGAAACCTTTTACAGAAATTGCTGTGAAGGATTTTTGAAGTATTTTTCTGTGTGAATTCTAACTTCCCCTGTTACCTGTTCTAGGTGCGATTTCTGCCTGACCTGTCCCAGTTCCCCGTTGTGGTACTGGCTACTTCCTGGAATTGGACTGAACCTGGCAAGCGGGGGTTCTTTCCTGACACTTATCCTCTCCCTGGCGGTTTCCCCGGATTCTCCAGTAAGAGAATGTTTTGGTTAGGTCCTATTCTGAGGTTTAGCCACTAATCATTTCTCTTTGTGTTTTTTCAGTGACGGGAGATTAGATTCTCCGCTCCTGTTGTGCTTGTCCAAGTTTTCAATAAACTTCTTTATTTAACAAATTCTCTGAGTCTCTGCATGTGGGTTAAGTCGGCTGTAAAAATCATGACAGACCCTTCAGAGAACTTTAGCTGAACATAGTCAGCAGATTCATGCGCACGGTTCCATTCTCCAAACCCTCCTAGACCGGCAGCTGCAAACAAACAAACAGCTAGAGGATTTGGCATCGTTGTTCCGAGGTGCTTGTAGTCCCGAGTCCGCCGCACCCATTGGGGGCGCTGCGGAGCCCCTGGAGCCCCAACATCAGCCACCTTTCAGAGAGGTTACTTCTCCTCACCCTGAGAACTTCTCAGGGTGAGATGTGGGCGGATGCCGCGGATTTTTACTCCAGTGTAGCTTGGTGTTTAACCGGTCGCCCCGAGCGTTTTCTCACGATGAGGGTAAGATCTCATATGTCTTGGGCTTGTTAACCGGGAGAGCGCTCCGGTGGGCGGAGGCACGATTTTTGAACTGCACTAGTTTTGGTGTGTTTTATGAGGCTTTCATTGGGGAGTTTAAACAGACTTTTGATGTAGCTTCAGATCAGTCCTGTACTGCCCGCAAGTTGTGGGCGCTAAAACAGCGAATCGTTCTTTAGCTGATTTTTCTATTGATTTCCGGCTGCGTCCTCAGGCTGGAACGCAAGCGCGTTAAAGGCGCCGTTTTTCCAGTCTCTGGACGAACCCATTAAGGACGAGTTAGTCCTCTTAGATGAGCCAGAGGGGTTAGATAAGTACATTGATTTGGCTGTCCGCATTGATTCTCTCCTACGGGAGAGGAGGAGGGATCGCTCCGAGAGGGCAGTGGGGCGGTCTTCCCTGTTACCAGTGTCGTTAGAGCCTCAAGTCAGCCACCCCGAGACAGAGCTCATGCAGGAAGGGAGAGCCAGTCTCTCGCCTGGAGGGCAACGACGACGCCGGGAGGCTAACCAATGCTTTTATTGTGGTGCCTCCGGTCATTTCATTTTCGCTTGTCCTGTCCGGCCAAAAGGGCGGGTCCACCGGCTGTGATGGGGCAACCGACGGACCAATCCTCCAGTAGTAAAACCCCTCGATTCACATTACCGGCTACCTTATTTTTGAACCATCACGCTAAGGGTTTATCTGCCCTAGTTGATTCTGGCTGTGACTGTAACTTGATTGACTATGATTTTGTTTCCAAGAAACAAATTGCCACAGAGAGGTTGACCCAGCCCCGTCGGGTTTTAGCCTTGGATGGGTTATCACTACATGAGATCACCCATCAGACACAGCCACTTGAGCTTATTTTGTCCGGTAATCACCGAGAACAGGTGTCTTTTTATGTTTTTCCCATTGCTCAGAGTACGTTAGTACTCGGTTTCCCCTGGCTCCAGCGTCATAACCCCCATATTAATTGGGTGGATTTGCAGGTGGAGGCTTGGTCTGAGGGTTGTCTCAGTTCATGTTTACAGTCAGCCGTCTGCCCTGCAACCCCTGGTAAGGAGGGTGAGGAGGAGGAACTCCCAGATTTAACCAGGGTCCCCTCCGAGTATCACGTCCTCAAAATGGTTTTTAGCAAATCTCAGGCTCTGTCTCTGCCGCCTCATAGACCGTACGACTGCGCTATTAACCTCCTCCCAGGTGCTCCTTTGCCCTCCAGTCGGCTCTATAGCATCTCTGGGCCGGAGAGAAGAGTAATGGAGAAATACATTGCGGAGTCTTTAGCTGCTGGAATTATCAGTCCTTCTTCATCTCATTCAGGGGCAGGTTTCTTTTTTGTGGAGAAAAAGGACGGAGGTTTACGCCCCTGTATAGATTACAGAGGTTTGAACGCAATTACAGTAAAGAATAAATATCCTCTTCGTTTGTTAGCTTCTGCGTTTGAGCCTATACATGGCGCTGCTGTTTTCTCAAAGCTGGACCTCAGAAATGCCTACCACTTAGTCAGAATCCGCCAGGGAGATGAGTGGAAGACGGCATTCAAGACTCCCCTGGGACATTTTGTATATCAAGTTATGCCTTTCGGCCTAAGTAATGCCCCAGCAGTTTTTCAGGCACTCGTCAACGATGTGTTGAGAGATTTTTTTAATATTTTTGTATTTGTATACCTGGACGACATTTTGATTTTTTTCCAGAAGTCTTGAGGAACACCACCGCCATGTTAGACAAGTCCTACAGCGCCTCCTCGAGAACAGACTGTATGGTAAAGTGGAGAAGTGCGACTTCTATCAGTCGACTGTCAGCTTCTTGGGGTTCATGTTGGAGGAGGAACAGGTTTGCGCTGACCCAGGAAAGGTTCGAGCAGTGATGGACTGGCCAGTACCTGACTCCCGGAGGAGGTTGCAGCAGTTCTTGGGGTTCGCCAACTTCTACCGAAGGTTTATTAGAAATTACAGCCAGGTGGCGGCCCCATTAACTGCACTAACTTCCACCAAGACGACCTTCAGCTGGGGATTGGAGGCCGAGACCGCCTTCACCCTGCTGAAAAGCTTGTTCTCCCAGGCGCCGGTTCTGATCCATCCTGACTCTACAAGGCAGTTTACGCTGGAGGTAGATGCCTCGGATACCGGGGTGGGAGCGATTCTCTCTCAGCTTTCAGACCTGGATGGAAGGCTTCACCCCTGCGCCTTTTTCTCCCGTCGGCTGACCCCTGCTGAACGGAACTATCAGGTTGGAGACAGGGAGCTGCTGGCCATTAAGTTGGCCCTAGAGGAGTGGAGGCATTGGCTGGAGGGTGCCGAACACCCTGTGTTGGTCTGGACAGACCATAAAAATGTGTCGTACATCCAATCAGCTAAGCGTCTTAATGCACGTCAATCACGTTGGTCATTTTTCTTTTCCCGATTTTATCAATTTTTTTAGGCCAGGATCGAAGAACCTCAAACCTGACGCTCTGTCCCGCCAATTCGGACCTGAAGATTCAGAAAGAAAGGCAGAGTCGATCCTGCCGCCAAGCTGTACAGTGGGCTTGTTAACCTGGTAGATAGAGGACCTGGTGCGGCGAGCCCTTCCTGCTGATCCTGGGCCAGGAACTGGACCCCCTGGAAGGACCTACGTTCCAGCTTCAGTGTGATCCAGATTGATCGGCTGGTTCCATTCGGCCAAGTTTTCCGCCCACCCTGGTGTCAGTAGGACCATCACCGCAATTTCCAGACGTTATTGGTGGCTGTCCCTTCACCGAGACACCAGGGAGTATGTGAATGCCTGCGCTACATGCGCTAGGAGCAAGTCCTCTAATCAACCTGCCGCAGGCTTACTCCAGCTACGCTCACAACTCCCACGTCTCTTCAGCCACCGGCCATTCGCCTTTCGAAGCCTCCTTGGGATACCAGCCCCTGTTGTTCTCATCGGAGGAGAAGGACATCACTGTCCCTACTGTGCGACACTACATCCGGAGATGTAAGCGGGTATGAAATGCCGCCAGCTGGGCGCTTCGCCGGACAGCAGCCCAAAACAAGCGCTACGCAGACCGTCGACGTCTGCCCGCTCCTAGTTACCTCCCGGGTCAGAAGGTTTGGCTTGCCGCACGGGACATCCCATTCAAGTCCCTGTCCAGAAAGCTTTCTCCCTGGTTCATCGGGCCCTACGTGGTTGATTCTCTTGTTGGTCCTGCCTCTGTTCTCCTCAGTCTGCCTCCCAGTCTCCGTGTTCACCCTGTTTTTCACGTTTCTCAATTGAAGCCTGTCCAGACCAGCCCGCTCCGCCTTGCCCCCTCCGCCCGCCCGGGACTTTCAGGGCCACCCTGTCTACTCTGTTCGCCGCATTGTGGCCTCTCAACAACGGGGACGTGGATGTCAGTACCTTGTCGCCTGGGAGGGGTACGGTCCGGAGGACCGCTCCGGGGTTCAGGGTTCCTTTATCATCGATCCCTCCCTTATCCGGGATTTCCGGGTCTCCTAAACCGCGTCTTCTGGGCCGCCAGGAGGCGGCCGTTGAGGGGGAGATGGTGTCAGGATCTGGAGTCATCGGCTGCCTTCTGCTAACACCTTTCCAAAACTAGGTGCCGCCAGTAGGAGAGTCCTGAGGCGACAGGTGTTGCGCATCTATTCATCAGCTGTGGAGAAGAAGAGGTCCACTCAGATCAAAGATAAAACTGTTTAAAGTGTGTTTATTAGCTCGGAAATATGAGAACATCCTCAAATAGTAATTTTAACATCCAATATTGACCTATATTTGTTTTGTATTGATCTGTTCAGGCATTAAGGAAATAGGCAGAAAGCTAGATTACTTCTGCCAAGGAGACCTCTATTTAGTTTGAAACAAATATGGTCTTTCAGTCTTGCTTTGTGATATTACAGGGTTGTTATCCTGTTATAGCAAAGTCCATCTGCCTTTTTTTGTTCTTTTTCCTGTCCGTCTCCATCCTTTCCCTCCGCCCTTGACTTCAGTGATCCCTCATTTTCTTCGTCCCACTGCTGATCAAAGCCCCGCTCTGAGGTTGCTGAGCGGTTCTAGGCTGAATGGTGAATTGACAATATGTGCATGCCTTCAGAATCCTGTGTTCTTGTGTGATTAGATGACATATGACAGGTGGCGTCAGCCCCATCGGTTCACATTAAGCCCCAGCTCTTTGCTGCCACTGCTGCCGTTTTTATCCTTTAATGTTAAACCTTTCTCACCAGTCGAATCAATTATCAGTGATTATGTTAGTGTCAAAGTCTTTAGCGCATGGCTGAGCCCCCAGTGTTGCCTCCTCCTGCTGGTTGCTCCGTGGCCCAGAGGCTCAACAGAAACCACACCACGCTGATCCCCTATCAAAGCTCTGCTACTGCAGAGGGACAGCTTTGCAGACAGCTCTAAGTTTAACCTTCCTACTCAACAGTGCTGTGACAAGGCAAGGAGAGTTTATTATGCCTGACAAAACTCCCCCATGCAGGACATTCTCACTGTAAAAGTATCATAGAAGTTAACCCTTTCATCCTTAATTGTGGATCTGGCTGTCAGAGCTGACGTGGTGGGCTTGTGTCCTTGGATTGGAAATTGTTGCTTGGAAAGTCCATGTTTTAGAAGCAGTGAGAGATCACGAGGCTTTTTTTTGCAGCATAATTGTTAAACATGACTTTTATATTCAGAATCCCTTCTCTCATGTTGCTTTGCAGACACATTTGAGTCTCTTCTTTCCTCAGAGGCACACGCTCAGCCTTGGATGCACAGAGTAGGTATGGATTGCTGCCACTGCACGGCAGGCAATGAGGTGGCTCATTAAAAACCACTCTTGGCTGCAAGGTCACGGCTCTGAGTGCTTTTCACATTTGTGTATGTCACTGTTTTGTATCAAAACACCTCTAAATACAAAATCAGAATGTTCTGGAGCACAGCTAATATATAAAAATTTGAATATGTAGCTCAGTCCCCTTATGCCAGGGGAGATTTTACTTCACATATCATCTTAGGCCAATACAGAAATTAGCTTACAGAATGCTCTTCATTAACCTCGAACCAACTGCCCTATTTGTAGTTGTAATTATTTTTACAAAAGCTCTAGATCAAATATATTTATTGCAGAGTTGATGTTATCCTAACAGGGACGCTTATGTTATCGCTGCTGTTCAGCAAAGACCACTGGGACAAACGAAGCTTGCACTAAAAGTCAGAACTGAAGATTTCCAGTCAAAAAGAAAACCAGAGAGAAACTAAGGTTATTGTTGCAATCAATATTTTTTTATATGTTTGATAAAAATAAATATTGTTTTTTACTTTCAAGTCATTTGGGCCATATAAACAACATACAGAAAATACGCGGTGAGTAACATCAAAAGGGAAATTATAATTTTTTTGTTAAAGATGCTTAGTAGTTTTGGCTGGGATTGAATTATTTACATATACTCTATGTGAAATTGATGTGTACACTGTGATACTGCTCTGGCTTTTTACATCTAAGGACAGGGGTGGGTGATTAATTTTCCAAAATGATTACATTTGTAACTATGATAGTTGTTGAGGGCCGGATCTATTGCTTATTCCAAAAATATATTTGATAATAACGAAGCCATGTAATTTGTTTTTTTATCAATTGAAACTTTACATGTCATGATCCACAAGTGGTTGGGTTTCAGTTTTATTTTGTGATTTCATAGTTTTTCCTGTTTGTCATTATGTTCTTGTGGTTTTGCAATATTAGTTTAGTGATTTGTGTTTAGTTTCTTAGTTTACATGTGTGCTCTGTTCTTCGTACATTTGGATTTTTTCTCTTAGATCGCTGTTAGTCTTTTCCCCTTGGTTAAGAAGTTTCCCCCTTGTCTTAGTTCAGCCCCATTCGTAGTAATTAATCTTCCTGCCTCAGTCTCCCTGCTTTCCTTCTGCCTCAGCTGCTCCACATAGTACCCTGATTAACTCACCTGCATTCAATGTCATTCTCAATTCTCAGTATATAAGCTTACTGTGTAGCATATTGGACACTATTATGAGTGTCAGGTATGAACATCTGCTGCAGTGATGCTTCATCCAACAGGCGGAAAAACTGATCGGCATGCTAATTGTATATTCATACCAATAGGAAATAACATTTTTGTTATTGGTGCGTGATTTGTACATCACGTTACAGCGTGAAAAAGCTACCCACACTGAGATGCGATAGCAGCTGTCACAAAACAAAAGCTGTTTTGAAATAGAAAATAATTTAATGAGATTGCTTTAAAAAAAAGCTTTAGTCATTATTTTTTTGAATTTTATGTTTACCTCTGCAGGTCAGTCCAGTACATCTGAAGGGTCGGATGCCATAAAATACAAAGGTCTTTCTTTGTTTGTAAAGACAGTTTGTAACTGTAAACTGATAACGCTACTGTAGTTATGCCCAAGAGAAGACATCTTTGTCATAGTAGTGTGATGGGCTGGAGCGGCTTTGCTGCTTCGGGACAATGGCAACTTTTTGTATTTGTTAAAAACAGGAACTCTGCTCTCTAACAGAAAATTTTCAGGAAGAATATCCAGCCATCAATTTGTGACCTTAAGCCAAGAACACTTGTGTTGTGCAGCAGGACAATGATCATAGCAATCCAGCAAATTCAACTCTGAATGGCTGAAACAAAACAAAAAACAAAAGGACAAAATGGCCCGGCCAAAGTCTGGGCTTAAATCCGATTAAGATGCTATGACATGACCTTTTACAAAAAAATCATGCTTAAAAACCCTCAATGTGGATGAATAAAACACTGCAAAGAAGAAATGGAAATAATTCCTCCACAGAGATGTTACTGTTTTGCCAGTTATTGCAAACACTTGATGGCTGTTGTTGCCTCCAATGGTCCCAGTGTCTCACATTTTGCAAATGAGAAAAAGACAAAATCTTATAAAAAACTTGAAAGAAATTGGTGATTTGGAGAAAATCATTGATTCAGAAACCGCATTAGTCACTGCAGCTTCATGTCAGTTGTGTGACCTGATCAGCAATGTCTAAGGTATCTCAGCAGAGGGCACAGCTAAAACATTGTCCAGGATAAATGAAAACATTCAAACCAAAGTGTTATGTGTATAAGGGGGGAAAAACCCTTTCCATTGTTGAAATGCTTCCCTCCCAGTTTGGCCCTCTCTTTAAAGGAAAAACATGGGATTGGAAACTTTTCTGAGATATTTTGGGTTGACTAATTGGTAAGCATCTACTGTAGTCTTTCTGGCAGTCAAAAAGCCTAAATTTTTGTGTAAATTACCTAAAAAAATCAACAATGTTAATCTGTTTTTTTTCACTTTGGTGGTTTTTTGTTTTGGGGTTGGGGGGGGGAAAACCAACGGGGGATTATATGCTAGTTTAAATTTAAAAAACACTATTTTAAGTTTCTTGCATTTGCCCTTTTTCCATCAAACTATACTCAAATATATATATATATATATATATAAAAATTTTATATATATATATTATATATAATTATATATATATTATAAATAATTATATTATTTTTAAATATATATTTATTATTAATTTTTTATATTATTTTATTATTATTTGCTGAGAGTTTGAAGCTCATAAAGGGTAGTGGGCATTACAAAAAAGTAAGTTAATTGTAGTTTATATCATAACCACAATTTTAGGCAATTGTACTTTATTTATTTATTTATAACTGTATCGCAATTGTATCACAATTATATATTTTCCTGGCATTGTGCAGTCCTAATTCTGGGTGGTTTAAAGGTACTCTAATACAAAAACTGCCGTATGAATTGTCTGACTGGGCTGTGACTGGCAACCTAATTAAAATGTCTGAACAGCTACACTGTAAGAACTGTCAGATTCTGCGTATTTATCAAACTCCTCCACATGCAAAATCCTCAGTAACAAGACCTGAGTTTAGTGGTGACTTTAAAGCCTCATGTGGCATGTCAGATAGTCCCTGGAAAATACATTATTAGGCTACATGCGGTTTTAAACTCTTAAGGTATTATATTGCAAAGATTTTTTTGTTTTACCCTCCATTCCATCTGCCTGTCCTTTCCGTTATAAAGTGTTGAGTGGAGGCAGAACAGATAGTAATCTGCTGTAGCCTTGGCACTCATGCACTCAGGTCTGATTGAAGGAGATTGATGGCTCTTTTCTGGGATGACTGTTGCTTTGAATGAAGAGAGAAAGAGATGGTGGCACAGGAGTGGATTTAGAATGAAAATCTGCAATAGGAAGCGTTGGAGGGCAGGCAGTAGAGTTGAGTTGATTGATAGCTGTAAAAGGTAGAGGAAATGTCACCATGGAGAAGTTTGAGAGATCATTAAGTTTGGTTTGTTTTATTGACTGAGAGAAGGCATTGACTTTTGATTGGTCTAAGATCTGCATCATTTTTTTATATCCTAATGCAGATACAGGTTATGAAATTGGCTGTACTAAGTTTGCATGTCAGCAAGGTTATGTCTAAATGTCAGATTTTCACTCAACATGCAAATGAGACAGGAGCAGGTTGTGATGGTGGGTACACGTGTCTCCAGGTTAGATTGCTGTGGACTTTATAGCATATTGTTCAGTGTTACTTCACATGTAAGTTAGGAGCTCTTCTTCTCTCTTTATGATTGCTTATTGCCCATGTGTGGGTGGTACAATGTTGAGTGGCTGTGATGACGGTTATGTTCATAAGTTTTTCAGTTATTTTCCCTTAGTGACCATTTTTTGAATTTACCCAATTGCTTGATGCAACCCACTAGCATCCATTAGGGTCTTATGAGTGTTAAGACAGACAGGAACAAACAAGTTCTCAGCTTACATTCTTCCCTCTGATGAGACACAAATTGAATCTTTCATCATCTGTTTTGTTGTTATTGTCATTTCGTGCTCATCTCTTATCTAATTTGTTTACCTTTCATGAAGATACTTTAATTCTTCTGATTGTTTGAGCCCCTGTTTCACTCCTGTATTTCTTTGTCTCAGATGCTTGGTTACATCAGACATTTTAGGACAGACCTAGCCAGAGGTTTTTTTTTTAAATGGTAATGATTAAACATTCATTAGCCTTTATTTTCATTCATTTCCACATCAACCAGATGAATACTTTTTCTCTACTGACTGTGGTCCCAGTAACTACATATAAGCAATTAAATTAAATGACTGCACTTAAAATATGAACAGATCATTGTTGTGGCCTGACCGCACAGTCTCTCAACTTACTTCCTGGTTTTCATTGAACCTGAATTGCGCACCCACCCTTGTTTTTTCTTCAGCTTCCACTTAAAACAAAATGATCAAAAATGGAAGATATTCGGTTAACGTGACCCCTGGACCTAGCTCTCTTCCCATCTCCTTCTGCCCCTTGTCAACTGTCTTGTCTGCTCTAGGTCTTTCTTCTCTGTTTCCCACTGTTTTGCACTTTTGTTTCCACACCTCCCTTTCCAGCAGCGATGTCTCCCCTTTTTATTTTTGAAAGTGCTGCATGTTGTATCATGCCCTGACACTGATAAGGTCCACTAGATTTGTATTTTAGCATTTGTTTATTTCTTGCAATACTTTTCAAAGATTTAAAGTAATTCAGTGTTATTCCTATGAATTTGTGTAAAGCAATTTGGATTGCCGTGTGTATGAATTATGTTAAATTAGTAAACTTGCCTTGCCTGGAGAAAGTATCGATGATTTGTGAAAATTAAGCAGGCATTGGGGAACTACAGGGGTTGGACAATGAAACTGAAACACCTGGTTTTAGACCACAATAATTTATTAGTATGGTGTAGGGCCTCCTTTTGCTGCCAATACAGCGTCAATTCGTCTTGGGAATGACATATACAAGTCCTGCACAGTGGTCAGAGGGATTTTAGCCATTCTTCTGGCAGGATAGTTGCCAGGTCACTATGTGATACTGGTGGAGGAAAACGTTTCCTGACTCGCTCCTCCAAAAAAACCCCCAAATGGGTCAATAATATTTAGATATGGTGACTGTGCAGGCCATGGGAGATGTTCAACTTCACTTTCATGTTCATCAAACAAACTTTTTACCAGTCTTGCTGTGTGTATTGGTGCATTGTCATCCAGATACACGGCACCGCTTCAGGATACAATGTTTTTTAACCATTGGATGCACATGGTCCTCAAGAATGGTTTTGGTAGTTCTTGGCAGTGACCGGCCCATCTAGCACAAGTATTGGGGGCCAAGGGAATGCCATGATATGGAGCCCAAAACATCACTGATCCACCCCCATGCTCCACTCTGGGGAGCAACAGTCTGGGGGGTACGCATCTTTGGGGCTTCTCCACACCGTAACTCTCCCAGATGGGGGAAAAAATAAAGGTGGACTCATCAGAGAACAATAAATGTTTCACATTGTCCACAGCCCCAAGATTTGTGTTCCTTGCACCATTGAAACCGACATTTGGGGATTGGCATGAGTGACCAAAGTTTGGCTATAGCAGCCCGGCCGTGTATATTGACCCTATGGAGCTCCCCCGACATTTTGGGGGAAACAGGAGGTTGAGGTGCACTTTAATTCTGCCCCCGTGATTTGGGCAGCCTGGGTTTTTTTTTTTTTGGATACAATCCGGGGTTAGCACCCGAACCCCCCTTTCAGACAGCTTCCTCTTGCGTCCACAGTTACCCCGGGATGTGGTTCGTCCCTTTTGGTGGTATGCTGACATTACTCTGGATACCGTGGCTCTTGATACATCACAAAAACTTGCTGTCTTTGGTCACAGATGCGCCAGCAAGACGTGCACCAAAATTTGTCCTCTTTTTACTCTGGTATGTCACCCATAATGTTGTGTGCATTTCAATATTTTGAGCAAAACTGTGCTCTTACCCTGCTAATTGAACCTTCACACTCTGCTCTTACTGGTGCAATGTGCAATCAATGAAGACTGGCTACCAGGCTGGTCCAATTTAGCCATGAAGGTGTTTCAGTTTCATTGTCCAACCCCTGTAGCTAGTAATGGTGATGACATTGGTTTATAATACAGTACTGCGATCGCCAGTCTCCTCTTCACACCCACTCAACAACTCAAATCTGTGACCACCTTTGTTGGCAGCTCAGAGGATTAACAGTAGCAACTAAATTTTAACTTCTTACACTGCTTCGATCTTGCATAATTCAAACCATGATCATTTCCTATTACTCTTTTGCACTTTGTGTACTTGTTGTGTACTTTCTACCTTGTAATGGTGTGGCCAGATCTCCCTCAAAAATGAGATTTAAATCTGAAGAGACTCCCTGGTTTAATAGTGGTTGAATAAAATAGAATAAAGAGAAATACAAGAGAAATTCCTATGTTTTAGGAGGTTTTCCCTCCTTTTGCCACTGTACACAACTGACTGACCACAGACAGGCTACATATGACTACAGAAAATCCTGCAGTATTTCTGGCTTGTCATTTAAAACGTGTTTATACTACTGCTGTGACAGAAATTTTAAGGGATTTAATACCATCAACTTTCAAAACTGTATCGTAGTTTAAAACCGAAAAAGGATTCCCATGTTTGCTCAAGAGTTGCTTTTCTCTTTAGAATTTGTGATTTTTTTTTTTTTTTTTTGTTTTTAACTTGTCTGCACAATGTGATTTGGCTTGGGTGTTAGAAGCTTTTAACTTTTACTATCAAATTACCATATTGTTGCTGTCTGAAAAAATCTTGTCTCTCTGAAATATAATGTGCTTTTTTGACACTTTCAAAATATATTTTTTAATCAACCCACAGACAGATG
This sequence comes from Crenichthys baileyi, assembly GCA_036173005.1. Classification (NCBI taxonomy): domain Eukaryota; kingdom Metazoa; phylum Chordata; class Actinopteri; order Cyprinodontiformes; family Goodeidae; genus Crenichthys; species Crenichthys baileyi. The sequence continues at coordinate 46,149 of JAHHUM010001763.1, read as the reverse complement.
TGAAGGGTGATCAATAGAGATGATTTTCACAAAAAAACCCAAAAAATAATAAAAACTGAGATCCAGGTTTTTCTCCCTAAAGCAATAATATGCAGAAAGAGTCTCAGATGTGGTAAAATATCTCAAATGAAAAGCAACAAAACGTCATACAGACGAGTTGTTCAGTGGGCTGCTTTGTAATCACTTCAGATGTTATTAGAGGTACACTACTGTTAAGTAGATGAGTGAGGGGGCCTATTGATCCAGGTGCAATGAATTTTGCTGTCATGTTTGAAGTACTTGTCGGCTTTTGAGACAGAGAGAACCGTCACATATTCAGGTGAGCTATTGATCAAATGCTGCTGGTCCTATATACACATCAAATAGTTGGTGTATCTTTTTGACATTTCTTTCACGGCTCAGCCTTTGTATTTTGCATCTGATTGACATTTCCTTTGTATATTTGTGTAAACATACCGATCTTAAGATTTTTCATTCATTCATGCAGATCATCTTTCTTCTCTCAGGAGTAAAAAGCTACCAACTAATTTGGATTCCGGTCACGAATAAAACGAGTCCGTAAAAAGTAGGCTATTATCCGTGCAGTATTTTTAAGCTGAATATAAGTCTGTCTTTAGGATTTTAGTAATTCACAATTTATTTTACTTCGGAGACAACTTGTGACTTGATTCAAGTCATCCATGGCTGTTTCAGAACTCAGCTTTGTACCTAATGATCTGAGTGTGGAAAAGAAATACGGATTTATAATTTTTTTCCCAGTATAAATGCCAGACATCTTTATGGGTTGAATGCATTATGAGCCAAAATAGGATCACTGTGGCTGTTTGCTTTAAGACATTTTGTCACAGCTCACACAGACCTTTCGGCGATATTCTTTTTTTCTGCCAAAAGCATCCAGCCTGCTATTTGAAATTCTGTGTGCCTTTGGTTGACAGGCATGTGAAGTATGAGAAAGAGGCCTTGGTCATATTTATTTTGGTAGGGGTGGTATTTGAAATAAAATTAGACTTGGAGGATTTTAATGAGATTGCCAGAACGTGTGTCCAGATTGGAGCTGTGTACCACTGGGTCTGTTCTGTCAGATATCTGTTCAGTTATTAAGGTCTCTTTGGGCCATTTTATACATCCCATTAAGATACAAGTACATCTAGATTACATTCTCAGAGGTTTTTTCATCAGCATTTACTGGTCCGTATTAATATACTGCAAGAAGTATTACGGATTGTGCTTTGAATGTACTCATAAACGTTGCTTATGGGTCTTTTTACACCTCAGGCTTTTGGCTTTGCTGTTTTATGTATAGTGTTTAGATTTGGCTGTGTGCAGTTTGTCTTCTGATCAGTGTTTCTAAGCTTAATTTAATTACACCATAAGAGCCCTTGTCCCACTTGGTTTTGAAAACCTCTTTGCAATCTTTGTAGAACATATGTCTTTTCAAAATCCTGCCACCCAGACAGTGTTTTTCCAAAGGCGTTCTGCATTCAAGTCTTCTAAAAAAACACACACACGCAGTCAACATGACAAGGAGTCTCTTGCAAGAATTTGATAAGGCAAGAGCTCACACCTACGCTCCCTCTCACAACTACAGTCATGTTTGTTCTTTTTTCAAAAAGCTCAGGCTTTGGACAGACACACATGACAGACACACCTGAAGACAAAAAACTGACAGGCAGAGTCCAGCTGGCCGGCATGGCAGCAGGAAATGGAGCAGATGTGCAAGGTGCTTTGATGTAGGTGAGTTCCAAATGAGGTGGAGATCTGGAAGAGGTATGAAAGGGATGCACTCGTCTGTGCCAGGTTTGTGAAATCCAAGAATATTGTTGCAGACTGTTTCAGTCTGTGGTGCATTAACCCCATTTGATTTAGGTTGTCAAAGCAATATATGCAGGCACACTGGATGTTTGCATGATGAGATACTCGTTTTGGACAATATTGATACAACTTTACTGTTTTCAATTCCTCTGTTTAACGCAAGGAATCTCTGAATCTCGAATCCCGAATAATCAGGACTGCAGAGAGAATCATCAGGGCTGACCTTCCCTCCATCCAGGACTTATACAGGTCTAGGGTCAGGAAAAGGGCTGCTAAAATCTCTGCAGACCCCACACACCCTGCACACAAACTGTTCAGAGTTTTACCTTCAGGCCGACGCTACAGAGCACTGTTCACAAAAACTAGCCGCCACAGAGACAGTTTCTTCCGCCAGGCTGTTTCTCTGTTGAACATTCAATAGAGTACAAAACAACAGCATACAGATGTTGCAAATGCACCTTCTTATCTTATTTTATTTGTATATATATGTATATATATATATATGTGTATATTGTACATTGTAAATATGTATATTCTGTAATGCAAAAACAAAAACCAAAGAGCAAAGTGTACCGTAGTCAAATTCCTTGTTTGTATGTACAAACTTGGCAATAAAGCTGATTCTGATTCTGAGTCAGATTTTTCCTCAACAGCCTTCATTAAAAATGACTTATAAAAGGTTCATTATTACATGCAGCTTATTATAATTGATTATAGGTCAACTGATATGGGTTTTTCTATTGCTGATACCGATATTTAAAACTCAAGGCAGCTGATTGTCTATATTTCTTGCCTGAAACCTCAAGAATTGAACGTATAGTGTTATGAAAATACTTTTTATTTAGCGCTCCAAAGTATTCCAAAGTGCTGTGAACTTTCATTAACCTCTCTCCTCTGACCTATTATTATTATTAGTGTTCTGTTATTTAGAGCAGATGGACTCTAAACCATTACCAGAAGTTTAATGGTTAAAACACATCCTGGAGGGTTGTGTCTGAGGAAGAGCAGATGGCTGTCCTCATAAATAATATAGTTACCTCTGACCCAAGGTGGGGTCTAGAGGACCATGTCTCCAAACTCTTTTAAGTTGAGGTAACACCCACATACTGTTTAAATACTGTCTGTAAACTGTGCTCTGGGCTCTGTTTCACTGACTCGTCAGTGACAGGGTCTTCAAACGCAGAAATGCCTTTGAATAAAATTCTAAAGTCAAAGTCCGGATTTTCTCTTATTGTGAGGTAATTTCTCTCCCACTTTGATAAGAAAAATTCTATTATAATAATTGGGATTGATGCTCCTGCTGTTCAAACAATTGTTCCACTCCTACTTACTCTAATTAGTGTTAAGAAGTAGCTTATTTAATTGTAGAGGCATTTTATCCTTTAAGCAATATTTGTGTTTGTGAAGCTATGGACTATGGAGTGACAAACTGCACCATAGTTTGTGCATGACAATTAGGACACCATGCACCAACCACCTTCCTCTCCTCAGACCCCTACCTCGACTTAAGATCTCTGAGAAAGAGGTTCCCAAGAAATACACCAATACTCGAGTTTCTGAAATTCCTGAAGTTCGTAGATAACACCCCTGTTATTGGTCTGGTCCAGGACAATGACAAGTCTGCATGCAGACAAGAGGTGGATCGGTTGGTCCACTGGTGCGGTCAGACCCAACTGGGACGTAACCTGCTCAAGACAGTGAAGATGATGGTGGACTTCCGGAGAATAATCCCACACTGCCTCACGTCACCATCCTTACAAACACGGTGTCTATTGTGGATTACTTCCGGTAGGAACCACCCTTTCTTGGGACCTGAGCTGGTCGTCGCACATAGACACAGTTCGGAAAAAGGCCCAGCAGAGGCTATAATTCCTGCAGTAACTCAAAAAGTACAACCTTCCCCAGGAGCTGCTGAACATTTTCTACACTGCCATTATTCAGCCTGTCCTGTCTTCATCTATCACTGTGTGGTTTGGCTCATCCACAAAACAGGCCAGGTTCAAACAAACAATTAGGTCTGCAGAGAGGATCATCAGGGCTGACTTTCCCTTCATTTACGACTTGTACAGGTGTAGGGTCAGGGAAAGGACCGCTAATATCTCTGCAGACCCCACACAAATTGTTTAGACTTTTAACTTCAGTTCGAGGCCACAGAGCGCTTTTTAAAAAAAACAGCCGCCACAGAGACAGTGTCTTTCCCCAGACTGTCTCTCTGATGAAAACGTAAGAGTCAGCGTGCCCAGATCGATACCATGCATATTTGCACTAAATCAACCATGTCTTCCTTCTTTGTGAAAACACTGTATGTATAGATATTTACAAAAAACATACTTTGCCTTTTATATATTTATGTTTAAAATGTGTTGATTGAGAGCAAAGTGGAAATGAAGTCAAAATCCTTGTTCGCCACAAACTTAGTGAATGAAGCTGATTCTGATTCAATAAGCAATACACCCATTTTAAGGTCGATGATGTCACAGTAATGTTAATTTGGTTTTACTGTAGCATAGATTTGATACTTTGATTTATATTTTTTATCTTTTTATTTCTTATTTGCTCCTTGCAAATATTTTAAGTGAAAGCATGTTGCGCAATAGGAATGAATGCCCTGGAGAGACATGTTAGGCCACTGAATCAGGTGGAGTTAACAAAGCACAGAATCAAAGATTTTGCCTTAACTTGAGTTTTTTTATAGTTATTCAACTTGGTTTATGACTCCTTTCATTCCAGGTAAGACTGTAATAAATATATATGTATGTGCTCATTATTCAGTATTTTCATCTGTCTTGATAGCAAAGTTTTGTTGTTAGCCCTACCTTTGATGCAGCATAGTGTCTGGTGGACTCAAATGGGTTTAAACTACTGATAACAGTTGAAACCTCATAAAAGCTTCTGTACCTGCTTTCCTTCTTTACGGGTCACACGTGAAGGCAGCTCTCACGTGCAATCACTGTTTTTTGTTTCTTCCAGGAATTTTATTTTATTGTTTTTGGAACCAGCACTGTTGCCTTGCAGCAAGAAGGTCCTGGGTTCGATTCCCGGCCGGGGGTCTTTCTGCATGGAGTTTGCATGTTCTCCCCGTGCATGCGTGGGTTCTCTCCGGGTACTCCGGCTTCCTCCCACAGTCCAAAGACATGCCTGTTAGGTTAATTGGTCCTCTAAATTGCCCTTAGGTGTATGAATGAGTGTGTGCGTGGTTGTTTGTGTGTTGCCCTGCGATGGACTGGCGACCTGTCCAGGGTGTACCCCGCCTCTCGCCCATAGACCGCTGGAGATAGGCACCAGCTCCCCCGCGACCCACTATGGAATAAGCGGTAGAAAATGAATGACTGACTGACTGTTTTTGGAACCTCCTAGCTCACCTTTTAACCAGTTAGCATCTGGCTGTACTGTTGTCTCCAAAGCTTTCATGTTAGCTTGTCAGAGGAATGCCTACAGGTAAGTATGTCATGGTAAAATACCTACAATCCTTTCTAAAATGATTAAAGTTGTACATTATTCAATTGTTAATTGCAAATTAAAAAGGTTTCTGTTAGGAAACTCAAAGTGTAAAAATAATAATATCTTTATGATTATATGTATGTTTTGTTTTCATGTAGGGGCAAATGTGTGGATACTGTGTATAAACCTGAATGCTTAAGCAAAAGACAGTCTATGCTGACCTTGCACTTACAGCCAATTTGCTGTGATCACGATGACAAGCGTTTCAATGTGGATACTTAGTAATTAGCTAAGATAAAATAAAGAAAAAGGTTGAAATTGTTGAAGCATGTCAGAAGGTTCCACTCATGCTATCCTCCAAAATCTGTCAAGAAGCTTGTCTGAGGCCTTTGTTGCTGAGTCCTCTCCCTCACACTTGGCTGCTTCACTTAATTAAAGCCACTTCAGATCAGTCAAAAGATCTGGATATGCATGCCTGAGCGGACCACCGGGCTAACCTGATCTGCTAACCTGACCACCCATACCTGCTTGCCACACATAAACGCACCAATACAAGTAAAAGCCAGCATCCCAGATACACATTTATATGTACACTAATCAAATGTCAGTCATCTCCCAGTAGGGTTTGTACAATAGCTTGAAGATGAGTATTATAATTTACATTTTCTTTCTTTTAAAAATGTTTCTTTAAACATACCCACATCTTTTTAGTGACATTAAAGTACATGGTTACAGCTTTAAGGAGAAAAATACTCTGATAAATAATACTTATTTAGACAAGCTCATTAAAATTAAATAATCTGCAATCTATCGCTCAATAGGCAGTAAAATCCCTTTGTAAAGACATGCATTGCCCTGAACAGAAACATTTACAATGAGCCAGGGATCTGTAGCCAAATTACACATTGGATTTTTAGATAAACAATGATGAAATTAATATTGTGTTATGTTTTCATTAAGAAACAGGAAAAAAGAAGCAACTTTTTTCATCCTACAATAAACAAGTCATGGCATCCTGCATCCTGAGTAAAATACACAAGTCTCCAACTCTGTGCATCCCTGATTCTTTTGCAGTGCTGCTTTCCATAACATTGACCACTGGGGATGTCTGAGGGACAATCATTGAGTGCAGTGTAGATCTTTCGAAACAGCCCACTTGGGAGTGAAGGTCTACAGCGTGAAATAGAGCTTGTGTATTGTTTTAAATGCCAGGCTTGTTCTCAGTCACTGAGCTTTATTGTGGTAGCCTTTAGTTATACTATAGCTCAGTCAGCTGACATTTAATGCTCAGCCATTACGCTGCAGCTGCTTTAGTCCAGGCGTCCTTGTAACCGCTCCAAATATGAACAGACAGATGTGACAACTGGCCAACAATATGTGACAAGCTTTTAAGATCCTAATGGTTTAAATATTCCGTCTCTTGAGACCTGTATTGACATTTAGGGTCTTAACACTGAGATGCTATAAACTGCCAGCCAACACTTGGAGTTATCTGTGTCAAGCAGTTGGAAAAGGTGCTTAATACCCATTCATTGTTTATCATCATTTAACATAGTGTTGTAAAATTAACTGGCTGTAAATCTGTTGTTTACTGATACAATGTTTTGCCAAGGTTTCATTATTTGTTTTCTTAGTGTTTTTGTAGTATGTTTTCTTTGCTTTCAGTTATTTATGAGGTTGGAAAGTTTGATTTTCTTTTGTTTATGGTGATGATGCTAATAATAGTGTGTGTATCAAAAGAGTGACTTAATTAATAACTTGAAGTAGAAGTTCTGTTACTGTGAAACTTATAAATACCTTTAGTTTCCTTTGAATCTTTTTTGCCTTCCTCCGTCTCTCATGCGTCTTTATTCAGCTCTCAATCTGTTTCACCTGGTTTGACCTCACACATTCTCATTTCTCTTGTTGTCCCTGGCTCTAATTTGAGTTGCTGCAGCAACCCTGTGGCTCCCAACACTTATGCCTCCTCTTTCGTCTTCCTCAGACCTTTGTTAAGTTTGCTTGTGCTGGTTAATGATTGCTTTTATTTATGTCTTTGTAGAATCCCTTTTCAAATTGTCCTTTTGTTGTGTGGAGTTTTCTGTCTGTTCTGTGACATGTTTCTGTCTCAGTTGCTTCTTGCTCGTTTGTGTGCTATCAGGCTGATTTCAGTCTTTGCTTTTTAATTTCCTTCCTTTTGGTATGGAGCAGTATAGTTTTTTGTTCACTTTTATTACTCAGCAGACTTGGTTTCTAGAAAAAAAAAATTGTTATAATGTATAGAAGTTAAGCCAAATTTATATTTTTGCTCCTGAGTCTCTGAAATACCTACATAATACCTACAAAATCCTGAAGACTTTTTAAAAAATGCTAGAGTGCAGGAACAATATCTGTGAAAAGCCCTTTTCACTCAGTAGTCAATAACTTGTAGCAGCTACGGTAAGCATGTGCCTGTCATTAAAGAATAATTTTGGTTGAATATTCTTTACAGCATTAATTTAGTTAAACAAAGGTTTGTGATGCTTCTTTTCCTAGTAAGCATATATCAAGGCAGCAGTTTGGTGTCTTGACTTTAACTGCGCTACTACCATCGGTTGATTCTTTTTAGCCTTCCTGTGCAGATGTTGTAGGTTTGCTGCTGTGTTTAAGATCATTGTCATGCTACATGACACAATTTAGACCAAACCTCTGGTATGAAAAACATTTTTCTTCGAGCAACTCCTTCAAACAAACTGTACCTTGCACTGACAAACAGGCCTTGTGTTTTTGCAATTTCTTTGAGCACTGCAAATTTTGAATTTTGCATGAACTTGGCCAAGTCTCTATTAGGAAGTAATTTCTAATAGAGATTATGGCTGATGTCTTTCTCCCTTTGCATGTTGTCTACGCCCATGAATGCTCTAAAGCAGCAGTACTTCTAAACTTCTATTCAGCACCTTTGATTAGCAGGAAGTGGAATCTCAATTTATAAGGAAGCAGTAGGTGTTTACTTAGTTGTTAAACATTGCTTATAAATGTATGATTAGTATTTGTTAAATACATGTGTTGTCTCCTGCTGATGATGTTTTTACATTTGAGACAGCTCAAGAGCAGATATGAATTTATTTCTGTCATGTTATAGTATGTAAAAATGACCTTATTCAAGTCTATAGCTGCTGTGAGACAGATTGCTAATTTGTCATGTATGCTGGCATATGGAAAATGTATTACTCAGGTCTAAGTTGTAAAAGGTGAAGGTGATTTTGTGGAACATCAAGTCCTTTCATGCGTTTTAAGTATGTGTCTCTGCTGATGTGCTCCCGTTATGAATAGTGCATAGTGGGATGAAGGATGTGGAAATTCACTTTGTTTTATTGTGCCTTCAGTGGCTTGTTTTACTTCTTTATTTTTTATATTTATAGACCAACTGAACATCTGAGAATTAAATTTCAATACTGTGAGTGCAGAATAGCAAAAATTAAGTCAAGCTTTCAGTTTCTCTTTGTAGCAGTCTGACCCACCTAAAAATCTGACTTTTTGCACACGTGTACAAATTTCACTACTCTGAACAAGACTCTTGCAGAGGGTCTTTATCATGACATTGAGTTTAAATAATCTGTTATCCAGACAGAAAGGAGTGTTTATCACCCTGAAGATGTCATGAAAAATGCATGTCAGTACAGGTAAAATACTTCTCTTTAAAGTGAAAGATCGTATTATCTAGTTTAGAACTCAGAACCTTTGGAAAAAAATAGATTTGTTTTTTCTGCTTAGAAAGGCGTGACGGTGGCAGTGGTAGTAGGTGTTCATCCTGTAACCGGTAGATTGCCTGTTGTGTCCTTGGGGGACAGTCGTCGTGTCCTTGGGGAAGACACTTTACCCGCCTTGCCTGCTGATAGTGGTCAGAGGGCTTGGTGACGCTGATTGTATGGCAGCCCCACTTCTGTCAGTCTGCCACAGGGCAGCTGTGGCTACAGTGTAGCTCACCACTGTCAGTGCCTGGATGAATGGGTGGATGACTGATTGTAGTGTAAAGCGTTTTGGGGTCCTCAGACTTGATTAAGTACTATACAAGTGCAGGCCATTTTTTTAAGAATATTATAGTAGATGTCTTCACCTCTGCTTTCAGCCAAAAAGGTTTATATATCTACTGTTTAGAACCGTATCTTCCTCAATACTTAAACAACAGAGTTTGAGAATAACTAATGTATGCTATATGGGCCTTGATACTTGTGGAGCATCCTGTGAGTGCTGACTCACAGGAGCGTCTGGCATGGACTACTTTCGATTCTGTTCTGAATCCAGAGAGAGGAACCACCAAGACATCCAGATACTGTACCAGAGTCAAATAGCTGCCTTTTTGGTGTGACATTCAATTTGCAATTGACCTTTTTACTTTTCTCTTGCTCTCGGTGGAAGACACACGCGTTTTCTCTCCCTCCCTCCCTGCTGATCCCTGCTTCTGCTTTTTGTCTGTATTTTTCTCAGAGCCTCGCTTTGCATATTCTCCAAACTTGTAACTTATGGATTTGGTCAGCTGGACTCTTAACGTAATTGATCAAATTTTTTTTCGACGGTAAGACAGGGTAAAGGAGACCCTCTTGGCCAGAAGGGACGTTCTTCTCTGGATGCACAATGGATTCTTGGCAGCAGTGGAAGATTGTGTGCCTGACTACGATGTCGGTCGAGGACGTAGAAAATGTGTACATATTTGGACTTTTGATAACAGGATTTCTGCTTTTTGGAGTTGGTGGTTACCTGGCTTATCGAGTGATTCGCAAAACGTGGGCGGCTGTTCAAAGCATTCCAAAGCTGCCTGCGATGTTGGATGGAGTTTGTGGAGCGATCAGCACTCAGACTGAAATGTTAAGAGAGCAGAATCGTAAGCTCGACACGATTCTTGAACAGAATCGCAGCCTGGCAGCGGTTGGACTCAGAGCTTAAAGGATATAATCTTGGAGAAGTTGTACGCTCCAGATCTGCAGAAAATACCAGAAATTTGGCTATTTGGATTTGCAATTGAGATATACCAGTAAAACTCTTAAGGTAGTTGGAAATTCACAACTGCCTGAACCACAACATTTATTGTTTTTCTAAATCTGGCGTCCCAATGTGGCCTTGGCAACTTCTGCTAACTGGCTATCGACAAAATATCTCCTGAATGTTATATAAACATGACACTCTTCCCCAGCACTCCCGTACCAGCTGTGTGCTGAGAGGACTATGCGGCCAATTGATAAAACTTCCATCTCTCTTCTCAAGGACAATGGTGCTTCTATCAGTGTTGACAGTCTAATTCTTGCAAACACGCTCAGACTTATATACACTTCTCAAAAAAATAAAGGGAACACTTAAAGAACACAATATAACTCCAAGTAAATCAAACGTCTTTGAAATCAAACTGTCCACTTAGGAAGCAACACTGATTGACAGTCAGTTTCACATGCTGTTGGGCAAATGGAATAGACAACAGGGGGAAATCTTTAGCGATTAGCAAGACACACTCAATAAAAGAGTGGTTCTGCAGGTGGGGACCACAGACACTTCTCAGTACCTATGCTTTCTGGCTGATGTTTTGGTCACTTTTGAATGTTGGTGGTGCTTTCACACTCGTGGTAGCATGAGACGGACTCTACAACCCACACAAGTGGCTCAGGTAGTGCAGCTCATCCAGGATGGCACATCAATGTGAGCTGTGGCAAGAAGGTTTGCTGTGTCTGTCAGCGTAGTGTCCAGAGCCTGGAGGCGCTACCAGGAGACAGGCCAGTGCACCAGGAGACGTGGAGGAGGTCGTAGCAGGGCAACAACCCAGCAGCAGGACCGCTACCTCCACCTTTATGCAAGGAGGAACAGGAGGAGCACGCCCAGAGCCCTGAGAAATCACCTCCAGCAGGCCGCAAATGTGCATTTGTCTGCACAAACGGTTAGAAACCGACTCCATGAGGATGGTATGAGGGCCCGACGTCCACAAATAGGGGTTGTGTTCACAGCCCAACACCGTGCAGGACGCTTGGCATTTGCCAGAGAACACCAGGAATGGCAAATTCGCCACTGGAGCCCTGTGCTCTTCCCAGATGAAAGCAGGTTCACACTGAGCACATGTGACAGACATGACAGAGTCTGGAGACACCGTGGAGAGCGATCTGCTGCCTGCAACATCCTTCAGCATGACCAGTTTGGCAGTGGGTCAGTAATAGTGTGGGGTGGCATTTCTTTGGAGGGCTGCATGGCCCTCCATGTGCTCGCCAGAGGTAGGCCGACTGCCATTAGGTACCGAGATGAGATCCTTAGACCCCTTATGAGACAATATGCTGGTGCGGTTGGCCCTGGGTTCCTTCTAATGCAGGACAATGCTAGACCTCATGTGGCTGGAGTGTGTCAGCAGTTCCTGCAAGATGAAGACATTGAAGCTATAGACTGTCCCGCCCGTTCCCCAGACCTGAATCCGATTGAGCACATCTGGGACATCATGTCTCGCTCCATCCACCAACGTCATGTTGCACCACAGACTGTCCAGGAGTTGGCGGATGCTTTAGTCCAGGTCTGGGAGGAGATCCCTCAGGAGACCATCCACCGTCTCATCAGGAGCATGCCCAGGTGTTGTAGGGAGGTCATACAGGCACGTGGAGGCCACACACAATACTGGGCCTCATTTTGTCTTGTTTTAAGGACATTTCATCAAAGTTGGATCAGCCTGTAGTGTGTTTTTCCACTTTAATTTTGTGTGTGACTCCAAATCCAGGCCTCCATTGGTTAATAAATTTGATTTCCATTGATGATTTTTGTGTGATTTTGTTGTCACCACATTCAACTTTGTACAGAACAAAGTATTCAATGAGAATATTTCATTCATTCATATCTAGGATGTGTTATTTGAGTGTTCCCTTTATTTTTTTGAGCAGTGTATATTCGCACCCTCAAGATTCCATCGTACCCTTGCTGAATCTTTACTTATGTGTGTGTTGCTTACCCCTGCTGAGGTTTTTTGCACTATTTCAGACTCTATTCTGCTAAGAATAGAGTCTGAAATATGATTTTTTTCCTCCTATCTTACTTTACCTAAATGTGTGATTGAATTACTTTTCATAGATTTTCAGATTTCTCATGAGGATTACCAGCAAAAGCCAAATATTATTAGTATTTGAAAATTTTACTACAGCTGTTTTTATACCAATGACCAGAGATTTTGAAATTTCTTAGAAGGATTCATAGATTTTTAGATTTCTTAGAAGGATTGAATTACAACAATTTCATACCAGTGAAAACCAAACATTATTAGTATTTAAAAAGTTTGGACCTACCAGTGACTCAGCTTCACTACTTAGACTTCAGTGAGTGCCCATGACTGTTACTATTTGAATGATGGGACCACAGCTGCCTCATACAAGCGACCTCAAGGATTAATATTATCATTTTTCTTCTAGCACAGGATTAATTCCTTACCACAGAGGACTTAATTAGCTAATTACCTCTATTAGAAAGATTGGATTAGAACCAGCTCTTACCAGTAAACCCCCAAGGATTATTAATGTCATTTGATTTGTTTTTCTGTGTTTTATTTTTTCTATCATTGTAATGTTTTTCCTTGTGTACAGCGCTTTGAGTGCCTTGTTGTTGAAAAGTGCTATATAAATAAACTTGACTTGACTTGACATTATTGTGCGTTTAAGGTTGAGGTACAAGGTCATTAAGGTATGTCACATCCATATACGTATACTCTGTTAAAACTATAATTACTATTATAAAAAAATAAATCTTCCACAGATTATTAACTTATCCAAGAAGGAAATCTGATAATAGGTTGATGTATTGTTGAAATTACCAGGATTCCACATGCTAATGGTAATTCTGTCTTATCAAAGCCTGTGAAAATGTTATATCCAGCCAGTGTCTGATTTTTGAGTTTTTGAGTTTGTGTTTTTTTTTTTCTCCTGGTCTGGTCCTTAGTTTACCCTTAGTTTTGTGTTTTTTTACTTGTTAATTGATTTAACTCCTTCGGTTTACCACAGCCTAGCTCGCACCTGTTTCTTGTTTCTCCTAAGTACCTGATCTTGTTTTTCATTGGTTCTCCCTGCATTTCCTGTTTGTATATATATTCCTTAGTTGCCTTTGTTCCTCGCTGTGTCCTGGGGTTCTGCTTATCTCTGTGTCCTGGTCGTACTTATCTCTGTGTCCTGGTCGTACCTGGTCATGTATCCTATGTCCTGGCCTGGTTCTGGTTTTCCCTGCCTGGTCCGTGAGTGAGAACAATACATCTTGGACTTACCATCATTCATCTGACTCCTGGCGTCTCCTTCTCTGCACTTTGGTCCTACCCACAACTGCACAGCATGACAGAAAATACCTTAGATTTGTTAGAGACGACACGTGACTACTGTAGGATGTGCAGAATAACTACAGGTTGTTGTTCAAAAATTTAAATTTTTTGGCTTCTGGTGTTCTACTAAGGAAAGTTACACAGAAAATTTGAGAACAATTACTCTGTGAATTTAAAGGAAAGCTGAATTTGGACAAGTGTATCATGTTTACTAAAAATGATACCAATTAGAATCAAAATTTGCTTGCTTCAATATCCTGTAATATTAAGTTGTTTATAATTTGTTTAAACTTATGTTGTTGGACTTGTTTCTTTCTTGTTTTGTCTGCCTCCATTCGTCAGTCTGTTACTGTCTGCTGTTGCCACCATCTTGGTATCTGCCAGAGCAGTTTCTCTGGTGCTTCGGATTCGCTCTTCAGAGACTGAAATGTGCCTGCCTGCCTCAAAATACTTCATTAAAGAGAGCAGTAATCTCAGAGGGGGCTGGACCAAATCCATCCTTCATTAGAGGCGATTTAGACAAAAGACAAAACATTGTGAATAGTTAACTTAAATAATTTTAAATGACTGAAAAGGCACAGAAAATTTGGTTTTGGGGTGAAAGTTTGACAATGGTGGGAGTACTCCCTGGAAGGAACAGAAGTAGATAAATCAGGAAGGCGTGCATTTGGAGTATAGCTGTTTTGTTACGGTCCTAGATTTACTGTGAAGACCTGAAATGTCACTGTGGGAATGTGTGAGTGTGTGCATGAGTGTGTGGTGGTCTAGCAGCTTTATCTGTCTGGCATTTTTCTCTTTCAGAGCTGACTGTAGTACCAAGCACCATCTGATAACCCTTGAAAAAGGCTCAGCGCTGTAAAGAATATTGAGGGGAACACATGTAACCTTAACAAGAATTAGGAGGGTGAGGACTGGAAAGGTGACATACAGGGTTCTGTCACCTTTACTAACATCCGCGGTCATTTTGTTGGTGTTATCTTAATAGTGCTAGGGGAGCGCATTTAATTCTTCTGCTGCTGACTTTCTGTGTTCCCATGTGTGTAGGTAATAAACGGATCTCAAATTCAACTGGTGGAGGATGATTACTACATATGATATGGTAACATCCCACTTATTTGGTATTTACTGGGGGCTGTAACTTTCCAGTTTTTTTTGTTTTGTTTAACTCTAGTGTAGGAATAGCCGTTGGCATTTAGGTGTCAAACAGAATGTTCAGTCTTTAGTCTACAATTATCTTACCTCTGGGGTTCCGTTAAGAAAAATTAAAATAAAAAAAGGATTACCTGTTGTAGCTGTATAATATCACAACATATTTTCTCATAAAGCATGGAGCCAAAATGATGATTTTATGATATAATAGCATTAAAACAAAGATGATTTAACACTGATCAAATTGCTCATTTAAATAAACGAACCACAGAAATTTAAACTACAGTTATCTCTTCAAAACTTATTTCACGTAGGTATACTATATTGGTTATTAAAGCTTCATTTACATTATTTATGATATTAAAATGTGTTTTGGATTATTTAAACAGTTTTACAGTCATAGGGTACAAAAGCAATGCCATATTTCTTTGCTGTTGCCACCATCTTGGCATCTGCCAGAGCAGTTTCTCTGGTGCTTCGGATTCGCTCTTCAGAGATTGAAATGTGCCTGCCTGTCGTCGTCGTCGTCGTTGTTGTCTTCCTCTTATCCGGAACTGGGTCGTGGAGGCAGCAGTCTCAGTAGAGACCCCCAGACTTCCCTCTCCCCACCCACTACCTCGAGCTCCTCTGGAGGAGCTCGAGGTGTTCTCAGCCGAAAGGCAGCCTCTCCAACGTGTCCTGAGGCATCCTCTGGGCCTCCTCCTGTTGGGACATGCCTGGAACACCTCACAAGGGAGGTGTCCGGGGGAATCCGGAACAGGTGCCAGAGCCACCTCAGCTGACTCCTCCCTGCCTCTGCCAGCCTGCAGAGGAAGCAAATTTCAGCCCCTTGTATCCGGGATCTCATTCTTTCATTCATGACCCAAAGTTCAAACCCAAAGGTGAGGGTAGGAATGCAGAGCTCTCTTCACCACAATTTACCAGTGCAGCGTCTGCATTACTGTGGCAGCCGTATCTATCTGGTCAAATCACCACACCATTGTCATTTGCAAAAAGGAGATAAATCCAGTGCTTTTTATTTTTATTGGTTAATGTTTATTATCAAGGCAGTGATTTGACCCCTCTTCCAATGAGGTGAAACATTTTCAGCCTTCAGTGTATAACTACCTGGTTCTTTAATGTCTAGATAAGTGTTTAAAAGGTGACACGATCCGTCTTTTATTTAATATTTCCCCTGAATACATATAACGTGTGTGTATGTGTGTATTAGTTTGTTAATTGGGAAGCGGAGTGACACTGGGGCACACAAAGAAGCAACCCGAGCCGTTCCAAGTGCTGCCAAAGAATAGTACTGAACTTATTAGTCCAGCTACCTTTCCTCTTTCTTTCTTTTAAAGAGCAACAGCAAAGCAATAAGACAAAGAGCCAAGTGTACATCTGTCTTTGGATGCCCTCAGTGGTCTGCAAGGCTCTGGCTCTGTTCCTCTGCAGTATTCCGAACTAATATATATAAAAAAATGTGTTTCTATGTTAACATTTTGATGAATAATGTAAAAATGTTGTTGTTCATTAAAATAAAAATAAATGCTTGTCTTAGAGTATAAATGCAGTTCTGCATCTCTTGACACTGTGAAATATTCATATTTACAAAATTTTATCAGATTATCATAAAAGATGTGAAGAGATGCAACATCAATATGGGAAATAGAAATAATTGAGTTTCTTGTGTTTTATTATGCAACATGCTTATTTCTAGATAACATACACAGTTAAAAACAGATATTTACATTAAAACAGACATTACCCTATTTCTCACAGTCTGGCTTTAAATCAGAATTTAAACGTTTCCTGTTTTGAATCATTTAGGACTACCAAAATCATTACTGCTTGCTAAATCTTAGAATTTAAAAAAAAATTTAAAAAGTTTTTAATTCAAAACTTCACACACATTTCTTTAGATTTTTTCCCCTGGTTTGTTGGCTGCCTTGCTTGTACACACATCTTTAGCTAAGATCAGCTGGGACTAAGATCGGGGTTTTGTGATGTCTACTCCGAAACACTGGCTTTCCTAATTTGCTTAAAGACATTGTAATCTTACTGTACGCAAACATCAGACTTTAAAGGAAGTAATAAAAAAAACATCAAAATAAAAATATTCTAGCAGTTAACAAATAAAGATAAATGTTTTAGTCTGATTTAATGTCAGACAGTGAAAAAAATTTTACAACTTAGCTACTGGCATAAATGAGGTTTCCAAAAGAGCTAAAATACTGCTACTGTAAAAGAAAACACTATATCATTAATATACTGGAGGTGTCAGATGAAGGCAATAATACTAATTGCTTTCTGAAAAGAGGATTTAATTAAACATAACCCTGGACTGTTGCCTATTAATGACCTTGTCTTGTAATTTTCTTGCCTCAGCGGATCTGCAGAATTATCTTAATTTTAGGGAAAGGGAAGTTAGATGTGACAACTTTTAAGAACAATGAATATTGTTCCCTGAGGTAAAGATGAGCCACTGTGAGGAATGCCAGTTTTGACCCTCTACGGCATTATGTTGCCCTTGATCCCCTTATTGCAGCAGAATATGACAGTATGACACGTTAAGTGAACAGTCGATCTTAATTGGCTCATCTTCTGTCCTTGTGTGAAGATGTATGTGTTTGTGTGTGTGTGTCTGTGGCTTCTGTTGGAATTTAATCAGCTTATGCCAACGGAAAGGCTGATTGTTCAGTAGCACTCCTTTTCAACAACAAAATTATGTTTTGCATTGATCTTTGATTTATTGGTGCTGTCTGAATGCGCATATATATTTTAATTTTATAATGGGATATATAGATAAAATTTTTATCCTATCTATATATATATTTTATATATATATTATATATATATATATATATAAAATATAATATATATATTATATATATATATATATTAATATATATATTTTTTATTTTTTATAGTTTTTACTGCTTATTACAAGTGGGTGGGGGGAAAGGGGTTTGCTATCTCCAGCACTATATGGGCGAGAGGCAGGGTACACCCTGGACAGGTTGCCAGTCCATCACAGGGCAACACACAAACAACCATGCACACACGCAATTAACACACCAATTAACCTAACAGTCATGTCTTTGGACTCTGGGAGGAAGCCGGAGTACCCGGTGAGAACCCACGCATGCACGGGGAGAACATGCAAACAACATGCAGAAGGACCCCCGGCCAGGAAACAAACGCAGGACCTTCTTGCTGCAAGGCAACAGTGCTACCAACTGCGCCACCGTGCATATATATGTATATATATATCTATATATATCTATATATATAGATATATATAACCCACCTGGGGTGGGTTTGCTTGTTGCCCCCCAGCTCAGCCGTCTTGTGTTGGGGTTGTGGATGAGAGGGTCGCATCCCTGCGCCTTCGGGTTGGGGATAGGTCTCTGACTGTCATTTCGGCCTAGGGCCCCGGACGGAAAGTGCGGAGTACCCGGCCTTCTTGGTTTCCCTGTCGGGGGTGCTGGATAGGTCCCCCCGGGGACTCCATTATTCTGGTGGGGGACTTCAAAACCCACGGGGGAAAAAAAGACAGTGACACCTGGAGAGGCTGTGATCGGGAGGAATAGCCCCCCGATCTGAATCCGAGTGGTTTTTGGGTTTTTTGGGACTTCTGTGCTAGGTCACGGATTGTCCATAATGAACACCATGTTCAAAACATAAGGGGTGTCCCCATCAGTGCACTTGGCACCAGGACCCCTAGGCAGGGGGGAAAAAAATTAAAAACGACTTTGTTGTCGTATCATCAGACCTTGGCCCCCATTTTTTGGAAAAATCGGGTGAAGAGAGGGGGGGAGCTGTTCCCAACGTTTCACCACCTGGTGGTGAGTTGGATCCCCCTGGGGGGAGGAGAAAAAGTGGACAGACTTGGCCCCAGGCCCAAGCGTAGGGGGGGTCTGCTGGGAAAAGCCTGGCGGAGCCCTCGGCCAGGGATGTATTCAACTCCCACCTCCGGGAGAGTTTTGACCAGATTCCGGGGGGATTTTGGAGACTTAGAGGTCCGAGTGGACCATGTTCCCCCGATTTTATTATCGATTGCTGTCCCCTTAGCTTGGGGCCGTAAGGTCTGCGGTGCTTGTCGCGGGCGGCAATCCAAAACCCCGGGTGGTGGACACCGGGCGAAAGGGGATGCTGTCAAGCTGAAGAAAAGGAGCCTATCGGCTGTGGTTTGGTTGGGGACTCCTGAGGCGGCTGACGGGTTACCGTGAGGCCCAAGCGTGCTGCGGCCCGAGCTGGGGAGAGGAAAAAAAACCGGGCCGGGAGGAGTTCGGTGAGGCCCAAAGGGGAAGGACTACCGGTCGGCCCAAAAACGATTCTGGAAAACCGTCCGGTGCCTCAGGAGGGGGAAAAGCAGTGCTTCGCCAACACTGTTTATAGTGGGGGGGGAGGCTGCTGACCTGACGGGGGGGACATTATCGGGCGGGGGGGAAGGAGTACTTTGGGTTTCTCCTCAATCCTGCCATCATGCATTCCCCTGGTGGAAAAACAGAGGCTGGGGACTCGGGGTTTGGACTCTTTCATCACCCAAGGCTGAAGTCACCGAGGGGTTTTAAAAAGCTCCGGGTCCCTTTTTTGGCAAGGCTTCGGGGGGGGATGAGATCCGCCCTGAGTACCTCAAATCCCCTGGATGTTGTGGGGCTTCCCAGGTTTGACACGCCTCTTAAACATTGCATGGCGGTGGGGGACAGTGCCTCTGGATGGGAAAACCGGGGTGGTGGTCCCCTTCATAAGAAGGGTGACCGGGGGGGTGTTTCCAACTACAGGGGGGTCACACTCCTCAGCCTCCCTGGTAAGGCCTACGCCAGGGTATTGGAGAGGAGAGTCCCGGGCCGATAGTCGAAAACCTCGGCTTCAAAGGAAAAGGAGCAGTGTGGTTTTCGTCCCGGGCCGTGGAACACTGGACCAGCTCTATACCTCTACAGGGTACTCGAGGGTCAGGGGGGTTTTTCCCCAAACCGGTTCACATGTGTTTTGGGACCCGGAGAAGGCATTTTAAATGTGTCCTCATGATTTTCCCTGTGGGGGGGGGTCCAGGAGTATGGAATCGGGGGCCCTTTATTAGGGGAAATCCGGGCCCTGTACGAGCGGAGCAGGAGTTTTGGTCCGCATTGCCGGCCCCTAAGTCGGACCTGTTCCCGGTGCATGTTGGACTCCCGGAGGGGTTTCCCCTTTTTCCCCCGGTCCCTGTTCATAAAATTTTATGGACAGGATTTCTAGATGCAGCCAAGGGCGGGGGGGGGGTCTGGTTTGAGGACCAGTGGATTTCGTCTCTTTTTTTTGCAGATGACTTGGTCCTGCTGGCCCCTCTAGCCAAGACCCCCACGCATGCGCTGGGGGGGTTCGCAGCCCCAGTGTGAAAACGGCTGGGATGAAGATAAGCTCCCCCAAAATCAGAGGCATGGTACTCAACCGGAAAAAAGGGTGGCTTGTCCTCTTCAGGTTTTGGAGGGGGTTTCCTGCCCAAATGGAGGGGTTGAAGGTATCTGGGGTCTTGTTCACGAGTGAGGGGAAGAATGGAGCGGGGGATCGACAGGCAGATTGGTGCGGCTGCCGCCGGGAATGGGGACGCTTTGCGGTCCGTTGTGGTGAAGAGAGAGCTGAGCCGAAAAAAAAGCGAAGCTCTTGATTTACCGGTCGGTCTACGTTCCTACCCTCACCTATGGCCATGAACTTTGGGTCATGACCGAAAGAACGAGATCCCGGATACAAGCGGCTGAAAAGAGTTTTCCCCGTAGGGGGGGAGGGCACTCCCTTAGAGATAGGGGGGAGGAGCTCGGCCATTCGGGAGGGGCTCGGAGTAGAGCCGCTGCTCCTCCACATCGAGAGGAGCCAGTTGAGGTGGCTCAGGCATCTATAAACCCGGGTTGGCTCCGGGCGCCTTCCTCGGGGGGGTTCCAGGCACGTCCCCCCGGGAGGAGGGGGCCCAGGGGGGGCCCCCGGGAAAGCTGGGGGACTATGTCTCTCGGCTGGCCTAGGAACGCCTTGGGCTCCCCCCCGGAGGAGCTGGAGGGGTTGTCTGGGGAGAGGGATGTAATATATAAGGATATAATATAGATATATATATATAGAATATAAAAGGGGTTGGACAAGAAAACTGAAAAAACCTGTCACTTTTAGTTTTGGGAGGTTTCATGGCTAAAATTTGGGCCAGCCTGGTAGCCAGGGGTTTTTGATTGCCCATTGCCCAGTAAGGGGCAGAGTGTGAAGTTTAATTAGCAGGGTAAGAGCACAGTTTTTCTCAAAAAAATTTAAAAAGCACACAGCATTTTTGGGTGACATACCAGAGTTCAAAAGAGGACAAATTGTTGGTGCACGTCTTGCTGGCAAGGACAGCAAGTCTTTGTGAGGTATCAAGAGCCACGGTATCAGGGGTAATGTCAGCATACCACCAAAAAGGGGGGAACCACATCCAACAGGGTTAAAATGTGGACGCAAGAGGAAGCTGTCTGAAAGGGATGTTCGGGTGCTAACCCCGGATTGTATCCAAAAAAAAAAAACCACGGCTGCCCAAATCACCGGCAGAATTAAATGTGCACCTCAACTCTCTGGTTTCACCAGAAAATGTTCGTCGGGAAAATCCACAGGGTCAATATACCCCGGCCGGGCTTTAGCCAAACTTTTGGTCACTCATGCCCCCAATGCCAAACGTGGTTTTTAATGGTGCAAGGAACCAAAATCTTGGGCTGTGGACAATGTGAATCATTTATTGTTCTCTGATGAGTCCACCTTTTCGTTTTCCCCCCTCTGAGGGAGTTACGGTGTGGATAAGCCCCCAAAATGCGTACCACCCAGGACTGTTTCCCTGCCCAGAGTGAAGCATGGGGTGGATCAGTGATGGTTTGGGCTGCCATAATCATGGCATTTCCCCTGGGCCCCCCCATTTGCTAAAATGGGCGCGTCACTGCCAAGGACTACCGAACCACTTTTTGAGGACCATGTGCATCCAGTGGTTCCCCAAAAATTGTATCCTGAAGGCGGTGCTGTGTATCAGGATGACAATGCACCAATACGCACAGCAAGACTGGGGGAAAAAATTTTGGTTTTTGGGAACAGGAAAGTGAAGTTGAACATCTCCCCTGGCCTGCCAAAGTCACAAAATCTAAATATATTGAGCCACTTTGGGGGGTTTGGAGGAGCGAGTCAGGAAACGTTTCCCTCCACCAGTATCACGTAGTGACCTGGCCACTATCCTGCAAAAAAAAATGGCTTAGAATCCCTCTGACCCAACTGTGCAGGACTTTTTATAGTTATTCCCCAAGACGAATTGACGCTGTATTGGCCGCAAAAGGAGGCCCTACACCAAAACTAATAAAATTATTGTGGTGCTTTAAAAGTCAGGTGTTTCAGTTTCATTGTCTAACCCCCTTTTTTATATAATATATATATAATCTATAGATAAATTTTATTTTTTATTTTTTTGAAAAAAGATTTTATATATATAATAAATAGGTTTGGTTTTTGGGGGTTTTAATGTAAAAATTAAGTAGCAATCATTCTAATCATTATTCTCAAATATACTCCAATATTCAGCAATGTTAATTCAACATAACCACTTTTATTGTTTTTTCTCATGTGTGTCTCTACAGCACAAACTGTGTCTTATATTACTGAGAATATATGCTGACATATAGCCATTATGATGTGATGGTCCAAACTGCACATTTGCAGTAAATTCACACTATATGTGCCTGGGAGCCTTCTCTGACCAACTGGCCCCCATCTTCAGTCATATCTTCAACAGGTTTCTGGAGCTGTGTGAGGTTCGAAAATGCTTCAAACATTCCACCATCATTCTGGTCCCCGTGAAATGTGCCACCATTGGGTTAAATCAATACAGACCTGTCGCCCTGAAGTCTGGGGTCATGAAATCCTTTGATCACATGGTGTTGAAGAATCTGAAGGACATCAACACCTTGGAGTCTCCGTACTGGGTCAGCAGATGAGGCAGGCAATCTGGGAGTACACTTCATCGGCACAGCCTTGACCACCCAGGACATATGCCATGATCCTGTTTGTGGACTTCAGCTTGCCCTTCAACACCATCAACCCAGACATCCTCCACCAGAAGCACACCCAGCTCAAAGTGACGTCCTGCACCTGTCAATGGATCACCAGCGGCCCAACTGAGCGGCAGCAGCAGGTTAGACTGGGGAGCATTTTGTCTCGCACAAGAACCATCAGCACCGGCGCCCCGCAGGGATGTGTTCTCTCCCCTCTCTTCTTCTCCCTATACACAAATGATTGCACCTTAGTGGGTCAGTCTGTGAAACTCCTGAAGTTTGCAGATGACACCACTATTATCTGTCTGATCCAAGACAATGATGTGTCAGTCCAGGTCCACTGGTGAGGTCAGAACCACTTGGAGCTTAACCCGCTCAAGACGGTGGAGATGATGGTGGACTTCCAGAGAATACCCCCCACACTGCCTTCCCTCACCTTCTCAACAATACTGTGTCTACTGTAGCTTACTTAGACTTTTACATTCAGGGCGGAGCTACAGAGCGCCTTTTGCAAAAACCAGCTGCCACAGGGACAATTTCTTCCCCCAGACTGTCTCTCTGATGAACACTTACCAGTCAGAGTACCTAGACCGATACCATGCATATTTGCCCTAAATCAACCATGTCTTTCTTTTTTGTAAAAACACTGTATATACAGATATTTTCAAAAATATTTGTATTTCCCTTTAATATTTCTAAAAACAAATGTGAACTGAAGCCAAATTCCTTGTTTGTGTGCACAAACTTGGGACATAAAGTTGATTCTGATATTGCCAAAGTATTAGGCCAAGCAACCAAATGATTGGATTCGGGTGTTTCAATCACCTCCATGGTCACAGATGTATGAAACCTAGCATCTATGCAAGCACAACATTTGTGAAAGAATGAGTTGCTCTCAGGACCTCAGTAAATGGCAGTATAGTATCGTTATAGGATTCCACATGTACAAAATGTGCAGTAGTGAAATTTCCTCATGACTATTAATATTCCACAGTCAGCTGTTAGTGGTGTAAGTGAAAGCAGTGGGGAATTATCATGTTATGTGGCAACTCAGTAATATTAAATGAGGGGCATAGAGCATGGAGTCAGTAGTTACAGACCTCCAAACCTCATGTGGCCTTCAATGTAGCTCAAGAACATTGTGTGGAAATCTTCACGGTATGGGTTTACATAACGGAGGGACAAAGCTCTAGACTGGGGAATTTTGGACGAACCTTCAGGTGAATGCTTCTCTTGCACATGATAATTCATTGCCAAGATAGACTGAAAATAACTATATTTCACATAGTCAGTTTTGCTCATTCTTTTTCCAGTTGTTGTTTGCTTTGTATGCTCCTATTTTTGACAAACCATTGGCATATGTGTTCTAAGCTGATTTTAGAACAGCCCAATAGTGTAACCTTCTTTTTTCATTGCTGCTTTTGTAAGCAACTTGGTGCATTAGCTACATCTTGATCATTTAGTAAAAAATAAATGATTAAAGTAAAATGGTAGCTGTCCTCCCTGGTGGGAGGATCTGAAAGAGAAAGGAACGAAAATAAACCCAATGGTCAGTGTTTAGAAAAGCATGAGCAGTTTTATAGATTATTACTGAATTTTTTTGTTTTCTCTGCTATTTAGAGACATTCTTCTTTTGTGCCAACATTACTGTATTAAGCGCATGACTGAGTCATTCTTCATTGTTGTACTGTAAAATGTATTAATAAAAGCCCAATTTTTCAAAGATGTATGACATTAATTTCATTGCAGAACCTCAGGTAAAATAGCTAAATTTAAGCTTCCAGCAAGCAGCCAGTGTTGAAAAAAATGCCATCCAGCAGTAAGGAGCAGGGTGTGGAAAGATGATGAGATTGTCCTTTGCTGAAATGAGGCATTGATGGTATCTGGTGAGGTGTATAAAACATTGCTACCCAAGGCTACGTTTTCTGTGACAATGAAAATTGACATGATTCCAAACTATAATTTAGATTTAAAGAAAAATAAACAAGGCTGATACAGAAGATCAATGTTTTGGGATATTTTCAGCTTTGTTTCAGCTGTATTTCACTGCATTAATGTTAAACCAAAGCTTTTGTAACATCAGTTCAGTTCAATAAATAAAAGGACTCTTTGTGTTGTAGGCAATGATCTCTGAGTATAAATGCAAAACGTCTACACTTGTTAATTTTTCACATAAATATTTTACGTAATAATTTAATCAGTTTCATTGGGTTCAGAAGTACACTGGTATTTTTAAACACTGTTTACTTTTTTTCTCATCCAATTTGTGCAGATGAGACATCTCATTTTGTTTTTTTGCTTTGGTCCATAAAGGCGTGAACCTGTTGGCTTATGAAGCTACCAATAGAGTGCATATGATGTCCAACACCCTCAGTGAAAAGAGAACAATCAGAAGAGATAAGACAAGTTGAACAGAATGAAGACAGAGTTAAAGAGAGGCTTTGTTTTTGGTCCCATTGTAAGCCACAGCTCCTGCTAATTAGCAACCTCTGTGGTCCTTGCTAAATCTGTTTGAAATCCACTGGATGCAGATAATTGAGCTGGAAATGTGTTACATGACAATGTCATGCTGAAGGGCAACTAAAACAGAACTCCTCTATTCTCAATGCACTGTCTTTGTCAGACTACTTTAAAATAGCACTTATCCAAAGGACTAATTCTACCACGTTTATCGCTTTTTTCAGTTTAAGATTCAAGCTTTTAAAACAAATATTCTGAAGATAAATATATCAGAGAGGAGAATTTTGTTTGTTGTTGCTCAATAATTGCTTTTGGTTGAAGGAGGCACACTTTTAAGGATCCCTGCATCATCACAGCAAAGTAGAAGTATTTTTCATCGCCACAGGCTGGATGAGTCTGTCCATGCATCTTAAGTTTTCTATTAGTCAAGCAATGGCTTGAACGTAAGTTTCTGTGTAGCCCGAGTCTCAAAATTGATTTTAGTGGTTTATATAAAAATTGATTTACTGCCTTGGGTACATAGATCCAAGGCATGGATATGCTCCCCAGAGAATGTTGGAGCAGAGAGAAAACAAGGTGAAAAGAGACTCCCTGTTGCTGTATTTGCATTTTAATTATAAATAGCATCATTGCACCGGATCTGGACACAAAACAGCTCCCTCGTTCCCTCTCCTTTCACTCCTTCCTTTCTGGTCCCAGATCATCTCACTTTGTGAGAAAAAAAAACTTAATGCAGTGTAAACAATAAAAGGAGAAGGTAAAAGGTGAGAGCACATTTAGAACAGTGATGTAAAAAAAGTGACAAAAGTGATAAGTGGATGAACGCATGCTGAACTACAAGGGAGAATGGGAGTCAGACTGTGGCTCTGCTGCGGTGTTAAAAGAGGCCCAGGTTGGTTAAATGCAGCCTTTAGCTCCTCTGCATCAATGATTCTGGTCTCTTATCTCCCTCTTGACAATACTGCACAGATTCTCACTGGAGCTTAGGTCAACCCAGTTTATTGACGAATCTAGCATAGTCACACTATAGCCATTAAATACATATTGGTACTTTTGGCAGAGTGGGCAGGTGTTAAGTTGTGTTGGAAAATAAAATCAGCATCTCCATAAAGCTCATCTGAGAGGGAAGCAGGAAGTACTCTAAAATCTCCTGGTAGACGGCTGCGCAAACTTTGGACCAACACCAGCAGATTACATGGCTTCCCAAATCATCACCGACTGTGGAAACTTCACACTGGACCAAGTTGCTTGGATTCTTTGCCTCTCCACTCTTCCTCCAGACTCTGGGAGTTTGATTTCCAAAATGTGTTTTCATCTGAAAAGAGGACTGTGGACAACTGAGCAAAAGTCTAGTCCTTTTTCGCTTTGGCCTAGGTAAGATGCTTGTGTTGTCTTTGTTTCAGGAGTCACCTAACGCAGTGAGTGTGACAGTTTTAGCCCATATCCTGGATACATCTGTGAGTGGTGGCTCTTAAAGCACTTAGTCCAGCTCCAGTCCTAGGCTCATTAATCTTTTTCAAACTCTTAAACAGGCTGTGTTTCACAATGCTCTAAAGGCTGCAGTTATTCCTGTTGCTTGTGCTCCTTTTTCTACCACAGAGATAAATCAGTGGAAAGTGTTGCACAATGTGCTTATTGTCGAGTTATTCAGTGATGCCACTTTTTAACTTTTAAGGCACATGATGTGACGTGATCACATTTGATGATGGCAGTCTACTCATAAGGTTTGTTTTTCAAAATCACTTGTGGACCTCATTCCTCCTCCATTGTTAATGCTCCGTTCATCCAATGAGCACTTAAACTAATTCAACTATAGAAAGGGTGTTTGTATCTGACTTTTTAAAGTGCTGTGTGTAAATGGATTGATTTCCACAACTGGAAGTTACTGAGTTTGAGACATTATTTGTTCAAACAACAAGAGAGGATGCAAACTTAGAGAGATAAAGACTTAAACCACCTTTTATTTTCTTATTTATGTTTGATACTTTTCACACTAATTCCGGAATCAGCTTATTCAGTCTTCAATGCAGCAGCCAGGGCCGGTTCTTGGCATTGGCCTCATAGGCTGTTGTCTAGGGCGGCAGCTGCTGAAGAGGGCGCTGTTGTGACAACTGAATGAATGAATGAATGAATGGGTCTATCCATTCTTTGTACAACAAAATAATGTACAACTATTTACACATTAGATAATAAAATAAAGACAACAAATCTGGCTATTCAACACCATTTCAGTTTGTCAACAGTGCTACTCACAATCAAAACCAGAAAGCATAGCTTCACTTCTAATGAAGTTATGCTTTCTTGTTTATAAAATAGAAAATAAATAAATAACAGAGAATAAAACAAATATTAGCAATAATAGCTTGTAGCTTCTGACAGATCAGTTTTATTGTGTTTTCCACCTGAAACAGCTGTGAACGGATGTTAGAGCAGTATGATCTTATCTGCTGTTGGACTGTATTTTCTCTGTGAACAAGCCAAAGAGAGGCTGCATCAGGTCTAAAACAAATTAATAATTGTTATTTTTAATGTGTCCTGTTGTGGCATTTAAGGCATACCATATGGAGCAGATGGTTGCCTACATGTGCCAGGGCAGTGTTTCTCTACAAAGAGGATATCTCAAGACAGTATCCTAATTTCGTGAATAAATTTATTAATTCTGGATTCAACCCAGCATCATAGTAGGCAGGCCACACTGATGCCATGTCATAAGTTTTTTCTCAGTTAATATACCTTATTTGCTTCATAGAAATAAGTGCGAACAGAAAAATGGCAAAACTGTATCCCCGTTTTAAATGGTTGGAAAAAACATTCAAGATTAAGCTTTTCATTTTTTTTCTTATCTGTTGTCTTAAATACAGTTAACAAAGTAATCTGACTTTTAATTTGTCATATTCTCATTTAAATATTCCTCTTCCTCAGGAAAATAGTTGGCAGATTAAATCATTGAACCATATCTTTATTGCTAGTGAGCATCAGAGCCGATCTAAATGTTGTTTAGTGGGAATATTTCGCTCTTTCTCAGGATATTTGTGCTTTTTGGATGTAGTAGAATAGAATAGAAATAACCTTTATTGATTCAGGTGTATCAGCAGGAAAGTGACACGCAAGTCGAACCATGCAGTTTCACACATAATTTAAAAGCAGAAATTAAGAATAAAAGACTGTACAGTAAGGGAAAATATTGTGCAGATATTCAAAAGAGCATACTCAGATTCAAAGAAATGTCGAATTGAGTAGGATAATTCAAAAAATGTACATGTGTAGCTCTGCCTTTTTTTATGTTGAGGGTGTGAGGTCTTGCCAAATAATGCTACTGAAGATGCTCTAGTTGCTGTGTAACTCTATAACTGCATTGCAACCAGTGCTGCATGTTTTGCTTGTAATGTTCAGCAACAAATAAATCTAATCTTCATGTGTTCTGGACAGATGCATTGAGGAAATGTTTGTCACTTTTTACTGAGACAATAAAATGACAAAACTTTTAACGTTTTCTAAACCTCCGTAGAGACAGAAAACAATGTGAACTGTAGCTTTCAAATGGATTCTAATTTTCTTTTTAGTACAGTTTTGCCACATATTTGACCTTATGTAAAGGACTCCATTTCAGAAAACCATAATGCATATTCTCACCTAGGGCACCAAAAAGGATAGAGCTGGCTCTGGCCGCAGCAATGCAGGGCTCTGGAAAGAATCATGAATGCATCAAGAGATGAAAATGAACAAAGGTTTCAGACGTGACCTTCTTTTTCTTGCAAGCAACCAACATCACACAAGAGAAGATTAAAATTAAATTTCGTGTTCCAAACATTTCTCCTTTGAAAATCATTGACTTGCCACACTGAGCAGCAAACCTCTTTACAGTCAGGAGATTGCTGTTGTGAGATTTATGTTACTTTCTAATAAGCTTTGGTTCCTATTATTAGAAGGTGTTAAAGGGTCATGCCGAGGAGAAAAGACTGGAATTACATAGTTGTCAACTCTGGATGCCACAACATGTTTTTGATCATACAAAGCTTATTTCAAGCTTTCCAAAATGCTTCTGTGTAACACCAAATGAACTTAGAGTTTGTTGAAGTCAACTTTACAAACCTTAAAATATATGCAAGTTAAAAGCCACCAATGTAAAGCAGGGGTAGGTAGGACATAAAACATGAATCTAAGCTTTAAACATCTATCAGAGAAGTGTTCAAGCCATAGTCCTAAAATCTAAAAAGAGTATGCTGCAAACTAGAGATTCAATAATATATATTGAAGAGCAATTGTCATTGCAACATAAGCATGGGCAATATCCCAATCCCAAAAGACTACTTGCATGCAATATTTTGTAGGCTAGTATATTTGAAGTATTAGGCGTACATTATTAAAATATTTGGCCATTTGGCCAAATATTTGGTTTAGGTGCTAAAGCTGTCAGAGAGTGGATTAGAAAAACTTAATAGGTTTCTTTATTTTCACTACTATTTAATTTGTAGACTCACACGAAAGGCAACAAAACTATGAATAAACACATGGAATTATATAGTAAACAAAAAGTGTGAAATAACTCTTCTTTTTTTATTGTTAAACCGTGTCCTGTCCAGCGGACAGAATTGTTGTCTGTGCCACAAGTGGAGCATTACAGCTAACGCTTTAAAGCTTTGCTTGACATTTATAAACAGAAACTTTATTAGAAACTGCTCTGGGATTGTTTCAATTGATAAGGACACGGAGACAGAAATGAAGAGGAAAAAAATAAGCACGAAAGAGAGAGAAGTGGGGCAAAAAGGAAAAGGGGAGAGAAGGAGAAAAGAATGGGGGAAAGAAAGAAGGTGGAAGAGAATAAAAGATAACACCCTGCTTGCTTCTACACCTGCAGAAACGTTCATATTAACAGCTTTTTTTACCAAAAAACCCCAAGTACACCAGCGGGCAGAGAGACTGACCACTGGTAGATAGTGTGGCGGGGAGGAAATAGGCCCCACATTTGATGGGAGGCCCAAACTGATCCAGGAGAGGGAGCAGTCCAAGACCCAACCTGACACAAAAAACAGGCACACACAGTCACAATCACACATTCCCACCCTCATGCATACACATTAAAACACTCACACAACAATGGACGTCGTACACTCACTCGATACCCCATAGGGGCAACCAGCCCCTGGACCCAGGAGGTGTTCCCCTTCCCTCCGGGGGGTAACAGGCAGACTGGCAAAGCAGTGTGAAATAACTCTAAATGTTTTTTTTATATTTTAGATTCTTCCAAATAGCCACCCTGTGCTTTGATTACTGCTTTGCTCTCTTGGCGTTCTCTTCATGAGCTTCATGAGGTGGTCACCTGAAATGGTTTTACAAACAATCTTGAAAGAACTTCCTAGAGGTTCAGTGAGAAACGGCCGAAGGTTAATATTTCAGTCATCACAGCAAAAGGGCGACTACTTTAAGTAATCTAAAATATAAAATATATTTAATGTTCTTTTGATATTTTTGGTTTACTACATAATTCCATATGTCTTCATTCACAGTTTTGATGCCTTCACTGAGAATCTACGTACAATGTAAATAGTCATAAACATAAACAAAACCGTTAAATGAGAAAGTGTGTCTAAAACTTTTGACTGGTAGGGTATATATTGATATGTATATATCTACATATATTGGCAAATAAAATAAGGTCTCAGGAAAAGGATTATTCATAATCAATACAGTTTTTGCAATTTTCAACAGCAGTACTGATACCATGTGTAATCCTGCAGCATTACTGAAAACCCACTGAGACATGGCCATCCACCCAAACTGACACACTGGGCAATTGGAGTTTAAAAAAAAAACTTTTTATCCAATTTGAATAAATAACAGAATCTGACTGCACTGTTCAATGATTAAGATTAATTGGAATGTATGTACCTGACTTTTGTGAAGTGCCTTGAGACGACATGTGTTGTGAATTGGCGCTATATAAATAAACTGAATTGAATTGAATTAAATCAATAAAGTAACTGAAAGGTCCATGGTAACTCTGGAGGAACTGCAGAGATCCACTGTTTAGAGGAGACCAAATTAAACTTTTTGGAACAACATGCAAAACAATAGTGCCCGTCACCCTAAAAACACCATCACCTCTGTGAAATCTGCCAGCTGCAGCATCTTGCTGGGGGAATGCCATTTTTTAACAGGGACTGGGAAGCTGCTCAGATTTGGTGGCAAAATGGATAGAGCTAAATACTGGGCAGTCCTTGAAGATAAACTGTTAGATGCTGCAGACTCTGGCAGTGATTTACCTTGAAGCAGGACTGTGACCCTAAACATGCAGCCACATTTACAATTAAATGGTTTAGGTGAAAACATTTGTATGTGTTACAGTGGCCCAGTCATTAGCTATTCACAGGTGCTCTCCATCCAGTCTGGCTGAGACTGGGTGATTTTGACATGAATAGGTCAAAAATTAAAATCTCTGGATGTGCAAGCCTTTAGAGAGAAACCCCAAAAGACTTGCAGCTACAAAGTATTAACTCAAAGGGACTGAAAACACATACAAACCACACTCATCAGAATATATATATATTTTTTATTTAGAAACTGTTTGTGATCCCACTTCACAAGTATGCATTACTTTGTGTTGTTCTAGCAAATAAACTCTCAGAAAAATATATTGAAGTTTGTGGTTGTAACGTGACAAAATGTAAAAAGCCTCCAGGGGTATGGATACCTTTGGAAAACACTGTAAGCATGCTGATTTTGATATAAATGTAGCGCAAAACATCAATGCAGTTACTCCTTATCCTTAAAAATGGATCCTAAATGATCATTATAAGAACTACAAAATACTTAAAGCTTTAAAATGCAGCTTGGATATTAACATCATTGAGATGGTCTCAGCAGTCTATGCTAATATGATGTGTAAAGGTGCTTGCTCCTATGAATACTTCTTCCATTTTTTAATCTTCTAAAGTAGGAAACGGGATCAGAATGAGACTCTAAAGCATTAAAGGTGTGGCTTCGGCATGGTTGCCTGGTTTTATAGCTATCTTGAGTGGGTATTAGAGGAGAGAAAATGGGGAGTTTAGAATATGTTTTAAAAAGGGAAGAGAAGCCATCAGTGATATGGTGAGTGATGGTGGTGTTGTTTCACTGGGGTTAGCTCCACGGTTCGCAGAGGGCTTCTGTCTCTGCCGGTGCCTCTTAATCCATCACACCTTCTGCGACCCTGGATCCGACACACTCCAGCGTCCTCCAACCCGCTTCTGAATTCGCGCTCAGCTCCGTCATGCATGTTTGATCGCTGTTTCTGGCCTTTTTCTTATCCTGGCTTTCCCTCGTCTTTTGTCTCTCTGAGTGTCAGAGGTGTCTGCTGTGCCTTGGGCAAAATGGGTAGACATGTATTTGTACATGCTCCACATCTGGTACTTTTAACTGTCTTTTATGTTTGAGAGACAGTTATTTGCCTCATCTGGGCTGCTGCCAGTCACTCCTGCAGTAACTTGCATAGTTTTAGTATTCTTGTCATTGATTTCAGAGACATGTCCATGCTAATTCTCTTGCCAGAAAAAAGTACATTTCTTATAATAAAGGGTTGCCATTTCTTCTCTTGTATGATCCATGTTCTGTTGCTTAACTTGACAAGATATGTCAGCTCTGTAGGATTTTTAGAAATGGGGTTCTCCTACTTCACATGATTGGTCTTTGTGATCCCCTCTAGATGAATTTGCACATGCTTTCTGCAAGCCTTTAATGAAATCTCACCTTATAATGAACAAGCTTCATTAACCTTCTGTCAGATTTCTCACCAGAGGGAGGAGGTTTGTTGTGGTGGTGGGGCTGTTGTAAGAGGAGCTAGCATGCAGTCATTTGATTCATGTTCAGAAATGTGTCAAGCATAAATTGAAACTCTGCACCGCTCTGCCGTCTAACCTCAGTTTTCTGGCTTATTTTCAGTGTTTGTAGTCTGTTCCTCTAAACTCTGCAGTCTGTCTCTGTACCTAGCTGTTTTATTCACTGCCTGTTTTTGCACAAGGTGACCCTCTAAACACTCCAGGGTCCCTGCTGTGATCTGAGCTTTTTTATTCCTACTGCAGCCAAATCACGCAGCTCCACCCCCTATCCATCTGGTGGCGCTGTCTTAGCACTGTGGCACCTGTTTTTCCTCCTCCAAGCTGTAACCAGTGCCCTGAGGGAAAACAGTCAGTGTCTCTGAATCCAATGTCATTTATGCAAGTAAAGTTTGGAATTGGCTAAACGTTGGAATGTAGACATTTTATTTTATGATAAATTTTATATTCAGGTTCTCAGATGCTAAGTTATCTTTAGCGAATTCCAAACAGGTTTCTGTTTCTGTTCTGTCACTCCTACCCTTTGATTTATCAACAAGCTGGTGGTTTAAACAGCTCTAGCCATGTGGCACTATTTCAGTATTAGATGATAAACTCAACCTTTTCTCAAAAAGAATACATTGATTTGAGTGCATGAAAGTCTTTGAAGCTTTGTTTTGTATTTTTTTATTCATGCATCGCGTTTAATTTATGCTCAACTGTTTAGAAAATGAGGAATGTCTCTTCTTCAGCTGAAGTTAAACACTTCTTCATACACCATGATCTGGATTATTATATGCACACAAGTTGTAATTATATTTCTTTAGAACTGTTTATGACTTTAGGGTAGTTTTGTGCATTAATATGTTAAATATAGCACATTCATGGAGGAGGATCATGACTTCGTTTGACTTTTTACTAAACACTACTAAACAGAGGAGCTTGAATTGGGGCGTGGCAGATTTTGGTCATAAAAACAGTGTTCTTTCTGATAGTGATGGATTGGCTTAAACTGAGACTTTCAACATAAATCCTCACTAATTCATCCACAATATTGTCTCCACTAATTCTCCCATAGTCATTACATTTTTGTGTATTCCTAATTTTAGGGGACCCTTTGATAATAAAATGCATGCTTCTTAGTTTTCTATGAAAACTAAATACTGATTTCTTGACCATAAAAAATTGCCTTAAGTTGTGGCTACACACCAGGTTCTGAATGCATGCACGAACATGCTCCAAGTACAGAATGGATCCTGATTCTGGCTCGCAGGTATGAAAAAATCATTGGGTATATAAAATAAGCCAAAATCACGGTACAGACACTGTATTTCACCTAAGTGTAAGTTTTGTGAAATAATGCTGTGCTTTAAAAAAAAGGATTGTATTAGAGCTATATGGTGGGGCAGTTACTGGTTACTGGGGCAGTTGATAGTCCTGTTTTCTCGCAGCAAGAAGGTAATTGGGTCAAATCCCAGCCAAAGGGCCTTTCTGCAAGGAGTTTGCGTGTTCTCTGCCTCCATGCGGAGTTCTCTCCAGGTAGTCCAACTTGCTCCCACAGTCCACAAACATTCTTGTTAGGTTAATAGGTTTTCCTAAATTGTCCTTATAAGTGAGTGTGTGCATGCTTGTTTCTCTTTGTTTGCCCTGATTTTCAAGTTTAATATTTTTACAAAATGCAGATCATGCCAATTGCCCTGTGAAGTCATTTATTAACCCTTTTTAAGGCAGTTGCTATTTCATGAACAATTAATAACTTGACTTAAACTATTTTGGCGTCTAGTGCAGGATGTTTAAATGGTCAAAATGAGCATGAATGAATTTAACTTTAGTCTGTATGAACTGCATTTCCTGTTAGGTCTGTCAAACATAAAATTGCAAAACACAGATTACGGCACTTTGGCTAATAAACTAACTTTTATGACATGAAGCAGTTATTTTATTTGCTTTGACACTTTTGATTTTTTATATTTTGCTGTGTAGTGAGATTAACAAGCTCATAAACAACTGTAGTGGCTGTGCAGTAGATGTTAACATGATGTATTATTTTAAATAAATGTGAAGTTAAGATTAAGACTAAAATGTATATAAGCAAGCAACCTTTTTATGCATCCTAGAAGTATGAAAGATAACAGACTTAAAGCAGCATTGTGAAATAGGAATTTTAACTACTTGCAGATTTTCTGTTGAGAATGACATTCTCCTCATGATCAGATTTGCACATGGAAGAAACATATACCGTGAAGTATTTATCTCCATGTAAATATCACCACTCCTTCAGCGGGATGTGAAAGGTTTGCTTGGTGTATGTTTGTGATGTGGTGTTTGCATTCACACCGATGGAACAACCTGTCCAGCTGGCCGCCTCCAGCTCTCATCCTAATGGCTGAAGCAGCTGCAGTATCACCTCACTTAGCTCTTGTTTATGCAGAAGAAGTTGAATCTGTCTTTTGGTTTGTCAGACTCACTGGAGAGTTGAGGTGTGTGTGACAGAAAGACGGAGAGAGACGGTGGCTGGACTGGCAGAGTGAGAGCAGACAGTCTCTCTGTAATGAATATAAATGGGCTCCTGGTCTCACTCTCCTCATCTGGCTTACCTTTTTGAAAGCAGCCATGGAACAGTGATGTGGAATAGAGTTGGCCCAGCCCCCTCCGCTCTCCTTTTCTTCCTTTTCTCGCACTGGCTGCATTGAACAGAACAACATAAAATGTATTATTTCTTTTCTTTAGCTTCTTCGTTAACTGTACTGTGGTCCCTTTTCACACAAAACAGCTGGAGGAGGGACTCTTGGAATGATTAATCTTCATCATAGGGCTGTCAAAGTAAATGTGGTTTATGTTTTCATGGAGGAGAATGTATTTCGAAAAAACTTTTTGATACTAAGTGCTTCGTTATCTTCACCAAGAAGGTTATATGGTTAGTACAGTTTGGTTGTTTTAGCCACAACACTTGAATGATAATTAATGAATTTGCATGAATTTTGTATGAGAGCAAACAAATGGCTAAACTAAGAAGCTGTTTGTCTTTAGATGTCAATCTAAAACTGAATTTAAATACAGGATTTTTTTTATTCAGTCCTTACGCAGGGGGATACATATTTTATTATTTCATCATGTTACATGACACGGGTTCATTATAAATGAGTTTTATAAGATGTTGCTGATGTACCAATGTGAAAGAATCTTTTAATAATGCTAGATAGACTTTAACTATAATTGTCAAATGGAAGGATGTATTTTTGTCAGTTTTGAAATTTTGATGGACGTTGCGATGAAAATCCCTCACATAAATTCTCAATAGTTGCACTGAGGGCACGGTAGACTTGTAATAAGCACTTTTATTCATAGACTATAATCAAATTAGGTTGCTGTCAAAAAAGCACAGCTGTGAAAATAAACAAACAAGCAGTCAGTGTATTTCAACTTCCTTCCCAGATCTGTTTTCTGTCTCTCCAGTGGCATTCTTGGAATGTGTTCTGATGATCCAGATTGATTTCCTTAAGGTGTTCATCAGATTTTCCCTCCTATCGGCGTGCTTCCTGGTGTGTTGGTGCTCTTTCCTTTTTCTCTGCCTCAGTATTCAATTGCCACATTGTGTGTAATTACTGTCAATAGTTAGGTTTTTTCCTCCTCTGCAAACCCTATTATTGTGACTTCTAAATCCTCCCGGTCTTCATGTTGACACTTCTTGTTGCAGTTTATTCTGGCCACTTTAACTCCTGTCCTGCTTCAAAAAGCTGCCAGATGAGATCAGAGCAGTCTGTTATGTAGTTTCTGTGGAAATGCCTTTAATGACCTATTTTTACTTTTGTAGGGGCTCCCTGAATAAGGTGGTCTTTCTACTCACATGGTGGTTGCACCCTAGGTTATTATGCACCAAGGTTGCCTCTTAATCACACTTGGCCTTTGCTTCATTCACCTTATTCTAGAAAATTTACCAACAAGAGGTTTATGGACGCCTTTTGATCTTTTTTTTAAGCTGTTTTAGCTCTTTAAGCACTATAATTAACAGCTTTCAAAAAAAACCTTTTTTCCAACTTTCCTGTTTTAAGCCGATATTAGTTATTTAGATTAGAAGTAGGGGAGACGTCACACTGTGTGAGTTAGAAAACAGTTGCGGTAAATCAAGTTTTATTTATTATTTCAAAACAAAGACAACATGATTTGAACCTGACATTTTAAACTATCTTTAACATTTTGTATGAGTGATTAACCTAATTATTTTGGTTTGCATTAGTAATAAATAGTCTCTGTTTACATTTCCTAAAGAAAGAAACGTCTTAAATTGAGTTAGAGATTCCCATTTTTCTTAATCCAACATGTTCCATAACAGAGGCTGAAAAGTGAAAAGAAAAAAACTGAGCAACATTTCTGTAATCCATTCAGGCTTTTTTAATCTGCTGAAGTTAACTACGGGTCAGTTAGCTTCACCAGCTCAACAAAAGGTTCTCAACACAGGTACAAATTGACATTGTGTAACAGAAATATATTTTTTTACACCAAAACGTCAGGGTAGAAAAGAATCATAACTGCCAAAGGTACAAAATGAGCAAAATGACCAGTCCCTGTAAGGTGCAGTTCTCTGTTGTTGCAGCTTCA
Organism: Crenichthys baileyi; assembly: GCA_036173005.1. Taxonomy (NCBI): domain Eukaryota; kingdom Metazoa; phylum Chordata; class Actinopteri; order Cyprinodontiformes; family Goodeidae; genus Crenichthys; species Crenichthys baileyi. The sequence continues at coordinate 8,623 of JAHHUM010001763.1, read as the reverse complement.
ACGAACAGGTGATATCCGTACAAAATATGGTTCCCTTTCTAGAAGCTTTTTTGGAACCTCTTCTAATTGAGTTTTCACATAAAAATAAACATAATTGCCTGAAATAATTCTGAAATTATTAAATCTAGAAACAGAAACACAATTCAAAAAATTATAAATTAAAAGAAAAATAATAATAATAAAATAATACATTTTAATCCTAAAATTGATTTTTAAACACCTCACAGCTACTGACACTGGCTATCTTTGACTCTTCTCCCCATAGTAACAACTTCAACAACGAAGAGATTTGTTGACGAATGATGCATCCACAAAAAAATTAAATCATTTTTTTCAATTTTCGGGCTAAAGATTTATTTTAGCTGGAAAAGACAAATTTTAAGTACTTTTGCCACTTAATGCTCTTACATAGTTTGCTATGTGGCATTTAATTTGTGGTTTTATTTTTGCACAAAACGTAACTGAGTTGTTATGATGACTTAGAAAAGCAGAACTTCATGAAATGCATTAGTGCCAGTTTTGACACAACAGTTTTATGGATTGCACACACAGTGTGATTTCAAAAACTGTAAGAAACTTACGTCAGATTGCGAGCTGGATGATATAAAACTTTCATAGTAGTTCAGATCATTTTGTAAAATTTAAGATTTAATTTGTGTAAGGCTGTCCAATTTTGTGTAGCTTCATAAAGCGTTATCGGTCACACAATGAATGAAAAGCAGGCATTTGTTATTAACACTTTTATTATTAGATTATGTCTCTAAAAATAGGGAGAAGAGAATAAGACACTAGCTCTTAGCTCATAAAATAGAGGCCAGCAAGATATAGGTTGCAGCAGATGTATAGTTAAGCCTAAAAGTATTCATTCCCCTGGCAGATTTATGTTTATAGCTATTTCCATACAATGAATAAGTTTGTTTCTGACAGGAAATGATGCTGGAATCTCTCAAAAATATTTAAATATAAATTAGTATTAAGTATAGAAAAAAAAATTATTTACATTTTAAAAAGCATGTTTAAATTATTTATAGCCTTCTCAATAATTAGTTAAAGAAATTGCAGACCAGCTTTTTTGCATGTTTCTGCTGGTATTTTGAAAGTGTATCTTTGTGGTGGGACACTCCAAGTATGTTCTTGCCATTACCCTAATCTTTAGCTGGCTCTACAGATTCTAAATCAGAAAGTTCTGAAACGACTCTCCCTGGGCTTCTCCAAAACATTAACATTACTTCAAGTCTGAAGAAACATGTTGGTGAAGTTTACCTTAAACCTAAATCTGGGTATGAATAGTGCTAACCAAATAAACTGTCTTTGAAGAAATGTTTTTGGATGGTACGTTCCAAACTGAGAAAATTCTCAACAGGACAGACTTGTGTTTTTGGACTGCCAGTTCCTTGTTCTTTGTTGTTGATGTATTTTCTTGGCAGCATTGGAGTGGCCAAGTAGATTTTTTGAAAAAAAAAATAAAAATAATTTAATGTAGACAAGGAAGTGTTCTAGGATCTGCAGACTGCATTGGTCTGTCAGTCAGTAAACAATCTCATCCTCATCCTAATTTCCACATCTTTTTGTTGAAATTATGAGGTGCTAATTGAGCCCAAGTAGGAACCAAAAGACCTCATCTGAAGAATTAACTTCTTACTTTGTCTTTTAATTGTCTTTGGACAAGTTGCAAAATGTTGCACAAATCAATTGTATTAAAATACTGTTTATTTTTACTACATAATGTGAATCATCACCTTTTATTCTTTCCTCCCATTTGCACTTACTGAATTCCCATGACAACTGAACTGTTTGAAGACATTTCTTCAGAGGGAGTCCTATGATTATCACACATCTTCTCCATGTCGCAGAGTTGTTATATCTGCTTTCCTGCTGCCGCTTTTGCTCTTGATGTCTGTCATAAAAGGGTTAGGAAAAAACAGACTCTTAGCTTTTTTCTGGTGAAGTGTCATCTGGGTCTACTTAGAAAGCTGTGAGGATGTTAGCACTGCTGACAGTGTTGTCATGTTTTCTTAAATTGATTCACTGTGTAATTACTCGACATTCATTGTTCTCCTTAAGAGACAAGATGCAAAAAAACGCCCCAAAAAAACGTTGATTTTATATATGTTGTGTAACAATGCAAAAAATAGCTCACACAAGTGAAAACACAGGGTGTGAAAATTCTTTTTTATGCCCCTACTTACTCTTATAGACTCTAATTAATTGCCAGGAAGTGTTAAGTAATTTAAATTGCAAATCAGCCGTTTTCCCCACTTTTGTGATAAATTTTTCATTGTTGCACGGAGGGAAAAAGCCAGCAGTGTATTTTACCTGATACAAATCGTACTGAAGAAGAACATTTGTGCACTGAATTTCAGAGGCTCAGATGCGGTCATTATCTCATAACGTTAATTAAGATGTCTCTTGGTTTGGAGTCATTGATGCCTTGGCATCACCTTTTCTGTCGACGATCCATCCACTGTGACAAAGGTCTCTCCCACTTTCTGCCTCTTCTTTCGTTTGTGACTCCGCCTCTCCGAGCTCTGGATTTGGTACCCAGTTTCTGCCAATTTTTTTCCAGGTCCTGAACTTCTGTTTCAATCACAGACTAATTAAGCCCGAGGATGGAAGGATTTATTTTCAGCAGGATATAAAGGGATGTGCAGGTTGAGTAAGAAAAGCTAAACCTGAAACCTTGTGATGACTTAGCATGAAGCTTGTAGAGAGAAAACTGAAATAATTAATTTATTCAGCAAAGAAATTAAGCTTTGAAATTAAACTGACAGTTGTTCTCAGTTTAATTGTAATTTACTTGTCGTGTGGAAGACTTTTAATCCCATGAGATTGGGGAAAAATGAACAAAAGTAGACTGAAATAATGAGCTGGTTTCTCTTTTGCCAATAAAAAAGTAAGATTTGATGTGATCAGTAAATAATGGTTATACGGTAACATAAAATTTTAGAAGTAAAAGATCACAAGTGCAAGTGTTTATTAAATAAACTAAAATGACCTTTCTTCGTCAGCACCACTGTTTGAAAGAAGCGAGTGACCTTCAGTGTAGACTGCCAGCTTGAGATGAAAGTCTTAAGTATTGTATGAATTCAGCCAGGCTGGAATCAGACGGCTGGCACAGCACTTTGCTTCACTCAAATGAAAACAAAGAAGAAACCACGCACAGATAAAGGAAGGCCTTACTCGTGGAAGCAGTGCACATGCTTCTGCTGCTGTGCCAAAATCTCTTTTAAAACAAGTGAAGTCTGAGTCCTTATGTCCTCCTACTGGAAAAAAACAGCCAGTTAGACTAAGTGTTCAATTTGGGATCGACACAAAAATCACACACAAGGTCACAGATTGTATTTTTCTTATTTTAAGTACTGTTTTTTTAAATGAATGTTTTCCTGTGTTCCTGCAGGAGGCTTGTTACTATTTTGGAGTCTGGAGTTCTCTTGAACTCTTCGCTCAGCTGGTGTCCCTGTTCGGTTCAGCCTGTCACTGCAGCATCTGCTGCCATGTGAAAACGTCCAGAGACCCAAGCCCTATATTACAACAACAAACTTCAATTTTATTATAATTTCATGTAATCAAACAAGTTAGACATAAATGGTGTTTTACCAACGGAAGGTCATGGTTGTAGTTTAGTTTATTAATGACTTAACAGAAAATTGCAATGCCCTCCTAAAACATTTCCAAGGAGTATCCTCCCTCTCACCCAATGACCTCTGGAGATAGCACCCCACCTCTGTGTGAGTATATAAAGTGGATGGATTAATTTCTTTTCATTTAATATACAATTGTGTTGATCTATCTAATAGAACACTCCCCCCCTCCACAAAAAATGCTTGTGATTGTAAGATAAAAAGGGGAAAAGGTTTAAGAGGTGAGGCAGTGTAAGCTAAGGACAGCAATTTATGAAATGACATAAAAAGGGAAATCTGTTTGAGGAATTAGAAAAAAACATGAGCTCTTCAGACCACCACGCTTGTTTCCAGGTTCTGAAGGAAACATTTGCAGTTGCTCACAAAGAACAGCCAAGAGTCCAGATGAACTGTCAGCTGTTGAAATGGATTGCAAGTAAAATAGCTTCAGTATTTGTCAAGGAGAAAGAGTTGGAATATAAAGAAAATCTTTCTATTTGAGCTGCATAAATGTTGAATTAAAGAAAAAAGTGCAACAATTTGTTGGAGGAAAATGTAGATCTGGTACTTTGTGCTGTAATGTAGCTTAAAGCTTTTATTTGTTTTCCTCAGTATGAAACAGCTTTTACTACTCGGAAACCATGAAATAAATGCAAACATTATCTTCAGTGTGACAACTGTGTTTCTCATGAATTCAAGCTCACAGTCAGCAGGAAATAGCTTGAATGTCAGTAAAAAAAAAAGGTTTAAAGTTATCCTATTAATTGCAAAAGCTTTCTATTTATTCTGGCTCTTTTTGTCTTATTGCATATATTGTTTAGTCACTGTTTTCCTGACTGCTTCTGCATTGAAGACCTGTCTTTTCACTAAAATTATGTTGTGATTTCTTTGTTTAAAGGTTATTTGTGCTGTGCAACTGTATTTATTTTAGTCATTTCACTACTTGCTCAGGCATCAGTTTCCTCTGACGAGCCAAGGCAGATAAAGTAGGTCAATGATGATGCGTTTTCATCTCTGCCATGTCCTTGTAAAGTTGTTTTTGCTGTTATCACTTCTACAATATGCTTTCTTCTTTCCTGTCGTTTGTTGTCAGTGTTTATTGAGATGAAAGGCAGTTTTGATGTGCGGTTTTGAAGTCCAGGCTTACCAACGCTGCTTACCTGTATAGAATATTTAAGTAAAAAGATCTGGTTTCAGCACCTCCTGCATTTTTTCATCTTGTTTGTCCAGATCAAAGTGATGAAGTTTCCTATGTTTGGACTATCAACAACTTCAGTGTCTGTCGTGAGAAAATGAGCAAGGCCCTCTAAAGTTGCAATTGTAGCTCAAGAGCGAATGACAAACTGAAATAGTTAGTGATATCTTCTTGTTCTACAGAGTAGAGGACTGAATATATATGTACATCTCACCTTTAAGATGTTTAGTTATAAAAAAGAAAAATCATTTGAAAATCACAATTATGAACTAGTTTCTGTTAGTCTGTCACATAAAATCTCAATGAAATACATTGATGTTTGTAGTAGTAATGTGACCAATTGTGCAAAAGTTGAAGAGGTTTGGATACTTTTCCAAGACACTGTATATGACAATTTCTCTAGTAAGGAGGGAAAAAGTAAGGAAAAAGTTGTTTGAGAGGCAGTAACTTGAAGACCTAACAAATGGGCACACTTTCTAGGTATTTAAAAGTTCTCTGTGTGTTAGTCTAGTCTTCCTGTAATTTCCCACAGTGGTAATAGACCACTTGTGACAAACATTCTTATTCAAAAAGCAAAAGGTTTGGAAGCGTACAAGTAGATGTTGCATTCACTTGCAGCACTCTCTTTCCCCCCTAAAACAATGTTTAATCTAAATACTTCATATTAGCAAACTTTGCAGTGGTTGTTGTAAAACCTGGCATCAGTGAATGGAAGCAGCTGAAAGTGTCAGTTTTTACACAAAACTAGTCCGTACTTTACTAGTGAGGGTTTAACTGCTCTATAGTGATGCTGCTTTGGAAGCATTATTGCAAACTCTGTGTACAGTTAATTTTTGCACATGTGGTTTGGACCAAAGAGGAACCTCAAGCCAGTGCTGCACACAATCAAACTGCAGCTTTAGTCCAACATCCATAAAAATCATAATTTTTGAACTGAAGCATGATGTAGAAAAATTAAAAATCATGGTAAAAAAAAACCTGATATTCTAACCAAAAAAAATGTCATGCTTTCATACAGTTGTCAAACATAATCACCTTGAAGGTCTGGCCTCCAAGTTATCTGTTAACACCATAACATGAACTATTGTGATCTTGTCCCTCAGCCCTGTGTTGTTCATTCTCCTCTTGCACAAAACTCCTAATCAAAACTAATTCATAATCTTTTGGCAAACAGTGTTTTCAATCTGAGATATTTTTTGGAGGGTGGGAAAAATATCAGTCCCTCATCAAGTTTCTTTTACAAATCTCAATCACTCCATCTAGTTCGCCGTCCATCTTTTGTGGCTGCAGTTCCATTTGACATTTTCTCGTTAAAAAAGTGTTTACAGTCAACAAAACTGCGATGTTTACTGCGATGGTCATTGGTCTTTGTGATTCCACTCGAGCCATCATTCCTCCATATATATGCTTGTGCAGATTTAGTTAGAAGGTCTGCCTCCAAAAGCTCTCCTTTTGTCAGCAAAATGTGTTTTAAAATTACTTAGGTCTTTTGAAAAACAACAGAAAAGCTAGATTGTATAGTAATTACGTTAGTTATGTCAAGATTTGTAGATTTTCTGTCACTGAAATATGATGAAGTATGCCTTTTGAGTGTGGTTGAAATAAAATGACACATTGGCGTTTCATTCTCAGTTGAACAAATTAAATATGTCATGCAATGGTTTTGTGGCTTCAGGCATTTTGGAAGTTTGAAGTTAATAATAATTAATAATAGTTTTTTTTTGCCTGGACTTGAAGTTACCCGTGTCAAGAAGATTTCAAAAAATGTTGGACTATTGGCTAAACGTCTGGGACTAACCAGTTGTGTCCAGACTTCAAGAGCCGATGTCCTGCATGTTTTGAATGTGCCCCTTCTGCTGAATTAATGAGTGAATTACCTCCTCAGTATGTCAAATTCTGCAAAGCCCTGCAAATGAACCATTCTTTTGATGTTAGACATTTGGTAAAGCTTTGTGGCACTCCTTTATCCAAGAAAAACAGGAAATAGAAAATACAGACTAGGATATGTGCATTTTATGCATAAAGATTAATTGAATTGTACGTCATTTGCCTTCAGATGGTAAATAATGCAAAATGTGTATTTGCTCAGTTCCTTCACAACTGTTTCCTTTTAACTTCTGACTTTCATTTGGTTTAGTAAATGTAAAACTTACAATAGCAGAATATTTAGAATGTTGTTTTTTCTTGGTAGAATTAGTAGAGCTTTAGCTACTAAATTATGTGCAATGTTACAATTTGTGCTTAACACGCTAACTACCAGTCCACATGGGTTAGTGCGTCATGATACTTATAACTGGCATAACAGAATAATAATTATAATAACAATTATAATTATTTTTTAAAATAAAATGTGTTTTCAATCATATAAAAACACTCGTTGATAAAACAGGGAGAGTGTAGTGAAATTTTCTTTGTGAAACATGTTTGTTTTGTATTTCTGTCTGAGAGAAAATGGAAACAGTTTGAGCACCATATACAGAGCAGGTTATCGGCAGTGGGTATATTATTCCCTCCAAAAATGGTGGGGCACTAATAAATTACACAAATTACGTTGACTCATAGTATGCATAAAACAAACAAAAATCTATAAAAATCTGATTGCATGAGTGAGAATAGGATATTAAACAGGATGGGAACAGTTAACAATAAAATGATCCCCCAATCCTACATACAACGCAACCACCTCAGAGAACTTAAATAGAAACCATAGCAACAGACTCTAAAATTGAGCCTCCATTGAGGCTTTAATCAACACATTGGATTCTGTGACAGTAACGCAATCAGACCACAGTTCAGATTTTGCTAATTTAGTAGCAAAGCATTTGACATAGAACTCCACAATTTTCAATATTTATTGGGCTGTTATGTTTCAAGTGCGACCCATTCATGTCTACTGATATAGATGTTAGTAACTGAGATAGTGAAGCTCATTAAGAGAAATTGGTGGAAAACAAAGAGAAAAATTCTGGATAATATGCGTTAATGACAAGAAATATCACCATCACAATACTTAAAATAATAAAAATAGCCTGTTTTGTCGCACAGAGCTAATTTAACATAAACTGGTATAAAGGTAACTTATTTAAAAATAAACATATTCTAATAATAGCCAATAATAATTCAAATTCCAACACATATAGTAACATCACTGAAAACTGCAGAACATAACATCAACACTTTTTTTTTACCTGCTTTGTGGTTTTTGTTTTACTAAAAAATCTGCAAAAATCAACCACCAGTAGTGTTGTTAAACCTTAACTATTCTTTGAGAATATGTGTAATACAATAGAACAGTGGTTTTCAATCCAAGTACTCGGGACCCACTGTCCAGCATGCTTTAGGTGTTTTGCAGCTGCCACTGACCTGATTTAAATGCATGGGTGATGAAATGCTAAGGAGGTAATGCAATCCTTCGAGTAAGGTGTGCTTGAGCAAAGACAAATCTAAAGCATGAAGAACAGTGGGTCCTGAGGACCAGGACTGAGAACGACTGCTATAAATCAACGACTGAGTATCTTAATAGCTCACAATTGAAGAGACAACAGTGTTTTAAAGTTTGACAAGTGCCTTTAACACAGCAACACAGCCAAGCACACCAAAAAAAGCAACATTTTACCTACTAAAGATGACCCTCTCTCACATTCAGTCAAAAACACACATGACGATCCCTGGATGAAGAGAGTTGGCAGTTAGCCACTTCTTCTTAATGACTCAATCAATGCTAAATCCATGATTTGATTTAAGTGATTACTGTGACCTAAGGCTGGGAAAAAAATTGTTTTGGGCCGGAGGGGTTTTTTTTGGGGGG